>JAULCD010194651.1:0-10684 GCA_032361085.1 Calliostoma canaliculatum
ATGTACGTCTGTGTTAACAATAACTCACTGAGTAAATGTGGAACACGGGCTTAAGGGTTCACCTGGTAATAACATCAGGGTACCGTTCCACAAAGCTATCGTAAGCTAACATCGATCTTAGTCAATGTTGCTTCATGATCGTTGAACACGCCCAGTGAACTAAACAGCCATAGAGAGCTGGGGACAGAGCAAGGTCTTGTTCCACAAAGAACTCATAAATCTAAGATGTCTTAACTTTTATCTTAGCGCTCTCGTTACGAGAGCGCCAAATGAAAGTTAAAGCTTATTAGCGTTACAAATTCTTTGTGGAACAGGGGCCTGGGTGTCGTTTCACAATTTAAAAAAATAAAGTTATGACCTTATAAAACATGTCCAAGATCAATCGATTTGGTTCACACATGCCAAAATCGTTGTGCATATTACACTAAAACACTTGTTTACATCGACATTGGCATTTGAAATCTAAATCCGCTGGTCTAGTGTGTAATTTAAGGCATTGTGGCTTCACGCTCGTAAACTCATGAGGCTTTTGTTAAAAGCAAGTCTGAGGTATATCTTCACAATATAAGATAGAATAGATCCTGTGTTGGCGTTTGCTTACAATTCCTTGTTGCCTGTTTCAGTGTGTAAATGTCAGCCAAAACAGGCTGGTGTAAATTCATTATCTGGTAAATTGGTTGAACGAACTTCTTCAGAATCTTTTTAGACATATTACCACACAGTACTTACATATTAGTTCGAATTAACCTAAATCAGTACTTAAAGGGTTAATGGTACTGATATAATCAACGAGATTGCAAAGAGAATCAAAATTGCCCTGTTAGTCCTGCCAAATGGTAAATCCATGAACTTATTTTAGTAAATCAACATTTGCCCTGTTTATTTGTCTTGCATCACAAATTACCAAACGAAGATATTAAGCACAATGTAATGAATTGGCATGATTTAACTCCAACCCACCTCAACCACTGCAGGGAAGAACACAAGAGGGCGGGGGTTTAAGTCTTGATTTTAGACATTGATACAAACATGACAAAATCTAATTTTTGAGGGACGTAGGTTTGCTGGTGTGGGTATTGTTATTCATCTAACGTGACTATTGCAGTAGAATGGATTTATTTGCTTCAAATAATTGTTCAGTGTCAGATAAAATAATCAATCAGGAGTAGTCTGCAGGGATCCTTCAACAAGAGATATTAGAAATACAACATCGATTCTCTTACATCACAGCCATGGACATGGGTAAGTTTTGGGCAAACAGGATAAATGATTAGGTATTGCTTAAGGAATGGAGACAACAGGATGAGTACAAAGTAAAAATGAATTAATAGTTTCTGTTTGTTCACTACAATCTACTTTTAATCGATTACTAACTGGATTTAATTATTAAGTTAAAGCACAAATGCCAACATTTGGTTCAACCATCATCTTAATGGTGTCAGTGGGCAATATTTATGATTTGACTTGAGACTATGGTTTGACTGACATACTTGTCGACTTTATTGTCTAAAGTCAAACCATAACTGGATGTTGAAAACATGTATGGTTCAAATGTGTTTCAAAAAGCTATTAACAAATTAACCCATGATAGCTTTTTGTCACACTTCAACACTTAAGGGTTAACGCTAAAAATAAAAGTAAAAAGCAGAATGTGATCTTATATTTATGTCTGCATGACCTCTTTTCATGGCCCCGATCCTCAAAGCCATCTTAGTGTTAAGATAATCGTAAGTGCTATTTAAAACAATGTCCGTGGAGTTTTTTCTTACAATAGGCTTACGACTGTCTCAGCGCAGAGATCTATTTGAAACCGGTGCCGAATGTCACCGGTTCCAAAGCAATACCTGCGCTGTACAGTCGTAACCATATTCAAATTTTAGGTACGACAGTTGTAAGCCAATGATATATTTTCACATTTACGACCAACTTAGCCTTAGATCTTTTTGACAAACACGACCAGGACTATAAGGGATGGAATCGTGAAATTTAACCGTTTGTCATTAGGCTCAATTTTGCTACTGTTAATTGCTCCCAACATATGTCTTTGACACAAAACTGTCCATGCGTGAGTGAGCGAGTTAGGATTTGACATTTTTTTCAGTTATATCGCAGCGGTTCTTTATAGGCAATATACATTATTGCAAAAATGGTTGAGCACAGACTAGAGAAAAGAACAGAATTGAAAGACTAATAAAATTAAACCACCCCAAAGCAAACATAGATCAGACATCATCGATTTGAAAATTTAAACAAATCGTCAAGTGTTCTTGCTCTTGGGGTATACACTGACATAAATCAAGATATTTATTTTAAAAGGGGAGGGGGTATTTTGCTGGAGGTCATTTACATTCCTTTAAGTGTGATTATTGCAGTGGAATAGATTTAATTCACGTTCAGAAGATTCTTCAGTGTCAGATAAAATAATCGATGCCACTTAATCTGTTTGCTTGTATACGCAAGAATTATAGGAAAACACTTCCATACATTGGAAACGACAGCCCCAAGGCAATGCTGAGCAAATGTTTGGGATAAACTGAACAAATGATTCAATAATAAGCATGTTGCCTGACCGAGAGAACGGGATAAGATCTGCGGCAGAATATAATTCAGGGATTTACCTAGACGTATAAATTTAGGGTCCCAGGCTATATCTTAGGGGGTCCTCCTCTGACACGGCTTCATTAAAGGATTTTCAGCCCCGTTCCTCAAAGCGATTTCAAGCTAAGTTTATCATGTGGGATTTTTGAAACAAAGTCCTGGGGAGTTGTTTCTTATCATAGGCTTACGACTGTCATAGCGCAGAGATCGATTTGGAACCGGTGCCGAATGGTATCGGTTCCAAAGCAAGCTCTGCGCTACGACAATCGTAAGCCATTGTTATAATTGAGCACTTACAATTAACTTAGCTTGGGATTGCTTCAAGGAACGGTGCCAAAGGTTTCTAAAGTATATTTTCTGGTACTGTTAAAATATCTAAGGGACAGTTAATTGCAAACGGTGTCAGCGTAGTGGTTGACAGTGACAGATCTAAAATCCAGCAAGAACACCATGTTTGCATCCCTTGTCAAATTGCATGCGTATAGGACGCATGATTTAGCTTCCGGTAAATCCCTGAAACTGGTACAAATTAATTAATTTGCTACTTTAGGTTATACCTACTCCGTTTGGAGTTTAAGGGGTTATACTATCACTCTTGGGATATTCTTTGTTATTTATACATATCTATTTGTTCAAACCTGGCCTTTCCTTATCTAGATTTTCCTATAAATCAGAGTTTTTTCTCTAGTCCAAACATTTAAAAAAAATATCTTTATTTGGTCGTTGGTAACATATTTCTAATACTGACTTCTTAAAAACCTAATTATTTTCACGGTCCCAAACTAGTCCGTTTTAAACAGATTTCATTGTAATTAGTTTAATTTTCATTTAAGATATGTTTTAGTGCCAGATGAAATACTGAAGTAGCTTCAGTCTGCATGGTTAAAAAGCTATTTATATATGCAATATACCTTCATATCTCACAGACTACAGCCCCTGGTCATGTCTAAGCAAATGTTTGGAATAAACAGAAAATGATATGATAATAATTATTTTGCGTGAAGAAGGGAGAAAACAGGATTATATTCTAGACGAAATCAAACCAGTACAAACATGTGAGGTTTGTTTTGTACAGTCTAATTTTAACCGATCCTCAGATGGGTTTTATCATCTGGTTAAACCCCACGATTTGCCACGTGTCGTACTGCTGCTGAAGGAATGATTCCAGGGATTTACCGGACGCAAAATACTGCGTCCCACACACTTAAGCCGAAAAGCACCGGTTCCAAAGCGATCCCCGCACTACGACAGTCGTAAGCCAATGTTACATTTTAGCACTCACACTCAAATTAGCCTAAGATCGGTTTGAGGAACGGGGTCCAGGTGAGTCTTAACAAATCAGTATATGCATTCAACAGCATAAAGTGGTCATATTATTTTAAGGGTTAAAACCTCAAAGTAACAGTTGCAAATAATGGTCTGCACAATAAAATATATTAACACAATCTGTGAAAGCAGAACCTTACATTAATAAGATGCAATGCAATGTTAAAAATATGTACAAATAAGAAGTTAAGATAAATAAAAATGAAAGGAGTGTGCAATCGATTTTGAACTTCAAATGATAGTTATTAAGTCCTATTGACAGGAAATTATTTCTATGGAAGGTTTTATTACCTCTCAAGAAATTAATTTACTTGTACGAGACATAAAAAGTCAGTGATGGGTAGATTAACCCCCTGAGTGTCGTATACATGCAAGACTACTGTACTGGACCTCGTTAAGTGTTAAGTTGATCGTAAGGGAGTTTTGAAACAAGTCCTGTGGAGTTGTTTCTTAGTATAGGCTACAAACTGTCGTTGCGCAGAGATTGCTTTGGAACCGGTGCCGAAAATGTCTTGTACATGTAAGACTACAGTACTGGACCTGTTAAGTGTTAAGTTGATCGTAAGGGAGTTTTGAAACAAGTCCTTTGGTGTTGTTTCTTAGTATAGGCTACAGACTGTCGTAGCGCAGACATTGCACCGGTCCCAAAGCAATCTCTGCGCAACGACAGTCGTAAGTCGATGTTATATTTTAGCCCTGGCGATCTAACTAGAATTTTGACAACCTTATGTTTAAAGACTATCATGAGTTGCATTTTTGTTATTAAATGTGAACAACGACGCTCTTACCTTCTAAGGGTTAAACTTAGGAAAAACCAAACACATGGCATTGAGTGCCGATTTTACTTCTTTGAAATCTAATTGTCATTACAAGGCTTCTTCAATCCTTAGCTTTAGCTCCCACACAACAATAAATTCTACATTCCTTTCCCAATTTACTTTTTAATTCTATATGTCAGAGTTATATCTCTCATTGGTCTATGAATCACAATTATAGAATCCAGTTTAATGTTAATACACTGGAGAAGTTCCAATAAACGTGGCCATTAATGGTTCATTGCACAGTGATTTAAGATTTTACTCTAACATTACTTTTTTTCAACACGCTATGCGTATAAAACAACAGAGTATTTAACTGACTAAAGTGGGATTGAAACTTTGACTATTTATCTTGTTAAAACCCTATCCTGTGTTTCTGAAAAAGCTTAAACCATTACAGTGCCAAGCTGATGTTAGTAAGACATAACATTGTGCTTACCTTGTGCTGTTGAAAACCTATTCTGTGATAATTTGTTTAAAAGAGCTCTTACCGGAGCTCTTTTAAACAAATTATCACAGGATATGTTTTGAACAGCCTATTGACACGTGGAAAAGAAAACAGACAAATATTGAACATAGAACTCAAAGGGTTAAATCGGGCCCGTTGTGAAAGGGATTTTATGTTCCATTAGCGGCGGGATCCTCAGGGTAAGCGGCACAAAGTATGTGGTTAATAATAAACTAAACCCTTCACACCTCACTGAACACAAACAATAAAGCCACATTTTGAGTCATTTGTCCATGAAATATGCCTTGTAGTGGCACTGGAGTGGTTTTGAACGATATAAATTAGAACTAAAATAGCAGAATGTTCTAAAAGGATATGTGTTTTACGTCACCAACTAATCCTGTAGAGCACTATTAGTGACACTTGGTATTTAACCCGTAGAGTGCCAAGCTCAACATCTGGTCGTTTTAATGTCCAAATGCTAATGTAATTAGAATGTTGGATAAATATCCCGAGATTCGTTGTTAAAGAAGCTCCTGTATGTCGCTTGGCTCACACACGAATGTCCTTTGATTCAAAATGAATGTCGCTTGACTGACACGATTGTCTTTGATTCACAGAAGATTGTCATTTCACAGACGTTTGTTGTTTGATTCACACATTATTGTCGTTCGGCTCACATGCTTGTCCAATCATTTTACTAACACGATTGTCGTTTGACTTACACACGATTTTCGCTTCATTTACACACGATTGTCATTTGAGTCACATATGATTGTCGTTTGACTCATACAGTTGTCAAATCGTTTGACTAACACGATTGTCGTTTGACTTGCACATAATTGTCGCTTGATTCACCCACAAATGTCGTTTAACTCACACCCAAATGTCGTTTAATCTTTCGGCCACGGAGACGTCGCGTTGAGATGCTCAGTGCTGGTGATCTGGTCTCCATAACCGAATGGTTAAGGTGTTGAGATGCTCAGTGCTGGTGATTTGGTCCCCGTAACCGAATGGTTAAGGTGTTGGGATGCTCAGTGGCATTGCGAGCTCGTTTAAACAAACATATCCTGGGTAGATTTTCAACAGCACAGGGTAGAATCAGTTTTGTTTGCAACTAATCCTAATTTCAGTTCCTTTACGATTAAATAGAGAAAAGTTTAGAGTTATTTAGAAGCTCACCAAGTTGTTTTTATAACTTTTTAAAACAAACTATCCAGGGTAGACTTTAACAGCATAAGGTGGTCACAGGTATAAAACAGACTAGCCCATTTCCATTCATAATATTTAGGAACCAACTTTTAGAACTAATTCAAACAAATTACAAAAAAATAAGTTTTCAACAGTTTAGTTTCCTAAAACTTTAACCACAGATTTATTGTTTTCCCATACAATATACACTGTAACTAGTGACGTCACGGAATATGACGTCACCAGAAGTGTAGAGGAAAACAACGTGATACTTGATATAATATGGTTTGTTCACACATCGTCATAAGGTTGATTTTAATGTTGAGTTCCACAAGAGTGAGTACATGCCAAAAAGACTTAAATCAGTGGTCCTAAAGTTACCAACTGTTCTGTGTTATCCAGGAGCTGGAGTTTTGGGGTCTGACGGAGCTGGACATCGAGCCATGTTGCTGGGGCAACTACAGTCGTTTCAAGGAACACAAGAACACACTAGCGGATCTGGACGAAAACTTTACTCTAGGACTTGATGAGAAGGCATGGGGAGAAAAACCCTCCCAGCTACTGAAGTTTAAGAAGAGGATGTGGCACTTTCTTGAGGACCCATCTTCTTCCAGATGGGCAAAGGTAGAGCATCTGGTGTCCTTTGTAGTGTGGAATTGGACCATGACTCAAATGTATAAGCAAGCAATGTAGAAACTCAGGAGACGTTTATAAATGGCATTAGTACAACGTTTCGACGTATATTCTTACTCCTTCATCAGGTGTGTTTACCTGATGAAGGAGTAAGAATATACACCAAAATGTTATGCTCCTGCCAAAAATGGAGTTCTATCTGTAAGATCTCCAGGCTCGCCCAAACACAAGCCCTATAAACAATCAAGTCCCCGTACCTCAGAACGCGCTAGTGCTAAGATGATCGTAAATACTTTTTGAAACAATGTCCTGTGAAGTTGTTTCTTATCAGAGGCTTACGACTGTCGTCGCACAGAACTCGATTTGGCACCGTTTCCAAAACGATATCTGCACTACGACAGTCAAACGCCTCTGTTATATTTTAGCACTTACGATCATCTTAGCCTAAGATCGCTTTGAGAAACAGGGCCCTTATTAATCAAAAGTAGTTTTTAATTGTTGAGGCCACTCTGAAGTGTTGAACTGCGCACGCAATAACGTATCAAATTACGCTATCAGTTTTATTTTTAAATCTGCTCATTAATCTGCCCTTTCAGTTCAAGATTGTAAGGAGCGAGATAGCGTAGTGGTTAGCGTGTCGGACTCTCTCTCTCTCTCTCTCTCTCTCTCTCTCTCTCTCTCTCTCTCTCTCTCTCTCTCTCTCTCGCTCTCTCTCTCTCTCTCTCGCTTTCTCTCTTTTTATCTTCCTCTCTGTGTCTCTGTCTCTCTCCCATCTCTTTCTTTCTCTCTCTCTAATTATCTCTCCTCTATATTTCTGTTTTCCTCTCCTTGTTTCTCTTTCTGTCTCTCTCCCCTCTCTTTCTCTCTCTATTTCTCAAAATCTCCGAAGAAAAACAGTTTATAAGGATTTTAGCAAAACATTGGTCCCGTGTTAATTCATTATCAAATGCTGTTTTTGTCTAAAGTTCATTGTACTGTTAATGGTTCTTATCATCAGATGTACTATAATTAACTATCAGATATTGATGATAGCAGGCTCTCGTGAAAAGGTTATTGTATCATCTGAGGAGGCGTAATTTATAAAATGAAACATCTGGTGTTCACGGTACAAGTGATAGCGATCTCACCTTTCTTTTATAATTGTTCGTGTGATGTTTTATACAACTGGTGCATATGTACTGGTGCATATGTTAAAAGTTTTGTATTTTACCATAATAAAGCACCAGGCCCACGTTTCACAATAACTTTATTAGTGTTATGAGTCAATAGTCACAGATTGACTTTATACACACTGGGCCATTGGGTCCCGTTTAAAATACCGAACCCGTTGAAAGAGGTTAAGGAGGTCATAGCGTCACGACGACTTTGTGAAACGGCTTCCAGATCATGGCCCCGTTCCTCAAAGCGATCTTAGGCTAAGTTGATCGTAAGTGATTGTTTCTTATCATAGACTTACAACTGTCGTAGTGCAGAAATCGATTTGGAACCGGTGCCAATGGGAAAGGTTTCAAAGCGATCTCTGCGCTACGACAGTCGTAAGCTTAGGTTACATTATAGCACTTACGATTAATTTAGCCTAAGATAGCTTTGAGGAACGGGACCCAGTATAGTTAAAACGATACACATGTGTGTATGTTATGTATCAGCTATCAAGCAAATTTCTACTATAGAGCGTCCGTAGTTTGTACAATCTTGCACAGAGATGGTGACAAAACAAAGTGACGTCATTGGTGTCAAATTTTCAGCGCTAAACATAAACAACTTGTTTTTTTATGACACAATGAGTAATGAGTAATTATTTTACTTGTGTTTTTTATGTAGTTGTTTATGTTTTAAAATGCGGATCTCTCGTTGCTAAAGCCTTGTGTTGAAAGTTAAGACGTCTTATCTTTACGAAAGCTTTGTAAAACGTGAACCTGGTGTACACATTTGCAATTAGTGTATCTACAGATATGCAGTTTTTTTTTATTAAAACATTGCATAACTAACGACAACATTCGCTAGTATTTTAAATATTTTGAAATATTAAATGCTACATTCTCCATCAATTCAAATCTAAAATAAAACCAAGGTCTTTTACAAATATGTTTGGCTTTGCACTTAGACATATCGCACGAAATGTATCGTTTTCTTTGCAAATGTCATATTTATCATTTTTATCTATAAATAATTAAATGTCGATTTTGTACTAAATTAAACAGTAATATGTTGATTTTACTTAGTATTAAGTTGACCTGTGTGGGAGTGGTTGGTTGTGGGTTGATATGGCAACAGGTTTTTCGAATTAACATGAATGCAATTTCTGTGTATAGATTTGCCATTTCAGTTTGTATTTCTTTCACTGCATACGTTTATCGATGTTTTATGGTGTCATATTGTTTAATATTGCCTTTCCAAATATAGGTTATTTTTTTCTATTTCAGGATACAAAATAATATGTACATATTAATATTAAATTATATTAGCAATTTAATTTTACGTATTAAACTGGTTGATCCTAAAAGGACTTGTGATATATAATATATAATTTCAAAATTGGCTGTTAAAATCTATCTTAAGATCATTTGTTTAAAATAGCTCCCTTTTGGAGTAAAATGTTTAACTGTTATAACGCAAATGGCATAAAAAATACAGTCAAACCTCGTAAATGCAAACAAAGTCGTTTTTCGCTTTGCTGAAATGAATCCAGTACACCACACATCATTAGAGTGACTTTCCTTTCCATTGACTGACAGAAACAAAAGAACAAATACATATGCACATATAACAACTGACTTTAGTTTACATTACAACTTGGATTTACGAGGCCTGGCTGTATATGTGCTGTTTCTAGCTAATACTTATACCCATCTATACCTAACTTATGTCTCTGTCATATGTTTATATCTCTCAATACTCCAGGACCCCGTTCCTCAAAGTGATCTTAGGTTAAGTTGATCGCAAATACAAAAATATAACATTAGCTTACAACTGTCGTCGCGCAGAGATCGTTTTGGTCATTCGGCCCCAGTTCCAATTCGACCTCTGCGCTACGACAGTCGTAAGTTTATGATAAGAAACACATCAACAGGACATTGTTTCAAAAATCCCTTACGATCAACTTAGCTTAAGATCGCTTTAAGGAACGGGGACCAGATCTAGGTGGTGGTTTACATGTTCTGTTTCCATCTAACCCTCACTCCTCTCCTTGATTCAGGTGTATGCGGTAGTGTCCATGTTCTGTTTCTATCTAACCCTTATTCCTCTCCTTGATTCATGTGTATGCGATGGTGCCTATATTCTGTTTCCATCTATCCATTATTCCTCTCTGTGTTCCAGGTATATGCGGTGGTATCCATGTTCTGTTTACATCTAACCCTTATTCCTCTCTGTGTTCCAGGTGTATGCGGTGGTATCCATGTTCTGTTTCTATCTAACCCTTATTCCTCTCTGTGTTCCAGGTGTATGCGGTGGTGTCCATGTTCTGTTTCCATCTAACCCTTATTCCTCTCTGTGTTCCAGGTGTATGCGGTGGTGTCCATGTTCTGTTTCCATCTAACCCTTATTCCTCTCTGTGTTCCAGGTGTATGCGGTGGTGTCCATGTTCTGTTTCCATCTAACCCTTATTCCTCTCTGTGTTCCAGGTGTATGCGGTGGTGTCCATGTTCTGTTTCCATCTAACCCTTATTCC
>JAULCD010194762.1:0-10682 GCA_032361085.1 Calliostoma canaliculatum
ACGATTGTTGTGTGATCCGTTGATTGTGCGTGTGGGTTTGGGGTATTCCCCTTTGCCACAAGGCCACACGTAACAATAGCTAATAGTGAATAATGCTTTACACAGGAAATGTCTGTGTATAGCTAGTAGTAAATAATGCTTTACACACACAAAAATTGTGTATAGCTAGTAGTGAATAATGCTTTACACAGGAAATGTTTGTGTATAGCTAGTAGTGAATAATGCTTCACACAGAAAATGTTTGTGTAAAGCTAATAGTGACTAATGCTTTACACAAGAAATGATTGTGTATAGCTGGTAGTGAATAATGCTTTACACAGGAAATGTTTGTGTATAGCTAATAGTGACTAATGCTTTACACAAGAAATGATTGTGTATGGCTAGTAACTAATAATGCTTTACACAGGAAATGTTTGTGTATAGCTAGTGGTGAATAATGCTTTACACAGCAAAATTTTTGTGTATAGCTAGTAGTGAATATTGATTCACGCAGCAATTTTTTGTGTACAGCAAGTAACAAATAATGCTTTACACAGCAAATGTTTGTGAATAGCTAGTAGTGAATAATGCTTTACACAGCACATGTTTGTGTATAGCTAGTGGTAAATAATGCTTTACACAGCACATGTTTGTGTATAGCTTGTAGTGAATAATGCTTTACACAGCAAATGTTTTGTGTAGCTAGTAGTGAATAATGCTTCACACAGCAAATGTTTGTGTATAGCTTGTAGTGAATAATGCTTTACACAGCACATGTTTGTGTATAGCTGGTAGTGAATAATGCTTCACACAGTAAATGTTTGTGTATAACTAGTAGTGAATAATGCTTCACACAGCAAATGTTTGTGTATAGCTAGTTGTGAATAATGCTTTACACGGCAAATGTTTGTGTAATATTGGTAGTTAAGGATTACAGGAGTAGACGATTAAAACAAGTTCAGTAACAACTTATTACTTACTAAGTTAGATAAAAGAGTTCTATGTGTATACAGTACCAACAAGGAAAGACTATCAACATCGGGTGATTTTGTTTAAAATGTCCTGGACCACCACCATGCTCTCGAAGACAGCACGTAGATACGCTTCGTCAGCAGTTTGAGAAATAGAGCCAGAGAAGAGACTGTCCATATGCCATCCCTATACAATCCTGCCATATTTCCCATCCATGAGCAGCGCCATGTACATGCATAGCACAAACAACATCCCAGGACGTCCGCAGATAAGATTCGACGAGTTCAACGGCGCCTGGACAGAGACAGCTGGCGTGAGACCTTTCTTTCTGTTTAGTAATGGGGATGACCACAATATGCTAGTATTTGCAACAAGTGAGCAGCTTCAGACCTTTCAGTCAACTGAAACTCTGGCGGAACATTCACCTCTTGCCCTGAACTTTAGAACAAAGTGTATATCATACATACAAGGCATGGATCCTCAAGTTATCCGTTAGTGTTTGCCCTTCTCCCTGACTGACTAGACTGTTTAGACTTCTCAAGACTGAAGTGCAACAAAGGTTGAATCGTCCCATAGCACCCGCCCATATTCAAACTGACGTTGAGATCGGTGTAATTCGTGCAGTGGAAAGTGAATTTCCTGGTATCGAAATGAAGAGATTATTCTTTCACTATTGCCAGACCATTTCGCACAAGACTCGAGACCTTGGACTGACTTTTCAAAACAAGGAGGACCCTGCTGTCCAGACATGGATCAGAAAAGCTGCCGACCTTGCCTTTCTCCCCGTTTTCCCCCTTTCTCCCCGTAGGATGATATCAGGAAGTCAGCCACAGATGTGCCTCGAGAAACTGCCTTCAACGTGGGTCGACGATGATGCCAGATTCCCAATCCAACTTTGAAATCAAGGACTTTCAGCTTCTTCATGTGGTCTCTATAAATAAAGTCAAGTGGTTTTACTGTTTCCTCCATGTTTTAAAGATAATCCATGTATGCTCTTTCCATTAGGTTTTTTTTGCATTATATTTATGATGAAAATGCTGAGCAATGAATTTGAGGAATGGTTTCCGCCTGTTATCATGTCTTGAATGTCAAATAATTGGCAAATTCTTTATCTGAAAGAAAAGATTATTTTTTATTTTAAAAGTAGAAAGCAAAATTTCACCCTTGCAATTCAAAATGAAAAATCTATTGACAAAAACTATTATATTCGTTTCAGGGCTATGTTCAGTAACAATAGTTGTAAAGTGAATAGTATCTCTTAATAAAGTTTATCATGGTGGCAGTTTTAAATGGAATTATTGATATTACTACTCTGTACACTTTAAAATGATTTGCAACACACTATTTAGTGATGCACATTTGTCAATATGTAAAAAAGAGAGTGATAAAATCCACTATTGAGTACCAATAGTATCCAAATGTATTATTTAATGATTTGTGAGATATATTCAACTCTTATGGTAAGTTTTATACTTACTTAAAACATGAATCAATAATCTGGAACAGTCTACAACGTCTTCTGCTTTTTTAACAGCAATGTTGTTTCCAGTAAGAGAAATAACTCAAATACTATTTGTTTGGCAGCTAATTTTTATTGGTCTTCTTTTGGGTCGTCAAGTGGTCATCCCATATTTTTGCATAATATGAACATAAATTTAAAATAATTGAAATTAGAAAAACACAACAACCAACAAATTATATATTTTACATATAATGATGTGAAATAATGGTTATAAATGCTAGTTTTACCTCATCAAATGTCTTTAGAGACAGTGAAGTGATTATTACTGCAAAAGCCATATTTGAAAACATAAAAAAAATTTTTAAATTAATATACATACATTACTATTTAACAGAGATTACTAAAATGTGCAAATTATAATGTACAAAGCAACATTTGTTTGCTGTTTTTACTAAAAAAAGGTCTCATTTGATATACTATTTAGCGGCCATCTTGAAATAGCGGCCGTATTTGATTTTTCAGCTGGCTTAGTATCTTAAAACTATCTTCATGCAAAATTTGGTGATTTTACCATAAAACCAAAAAAATTCACCACTCTGCTTGGCTGTTATTGTGTTTATGTGTCAATAAACGGTTCATTAGGCACCTGCTACCTCTTGTACTTCAACTTAAATCTTAGGCTTAATTATGCCTAACTAATCTGACTAGTCCATTCAGTGCACTTAAGGTAAGGGACACTGCTTTAGCTGTGCACTGTGCACCGCGTATTTGGTTGTTTCAGTCTGTAGACGTTTTGGAGAAGTTTTGACAGGACACCGTTGCATGTAAACTATATACAGATGTATACAGATTGAAGACAGAGTGTATAGACAGAGACGGGCGTGGTTATGTTTTGACAAATAATTATCCTCGTTTAGGTACAACTTTTGAACCAAAATTTCATCTTTTTGGTTTTTATAGTTTTAAGAGGTAAATTTTGCATTTTTAGTTTTGATTGTTAAAACAGAGAAATAGGAGTATAAGATCTTAAAATGAGTCAAGCTAGTTAGGTTAAAGTCGATAGCATATGACTATATAATTGTAGTGCAAAATAACATTAGATTCATCAACGTGGATAATGCGTTCGTTCATGCTACGTTCAACAATATTCATGATGCCAAACATTTCTATTACAACGGCTACAAGTACTGAGTGAACAAGAAAGCTGAGAAGACTTTCTGGAAGTGTGTTCCACCATCATGTCCTGTACACCTGATGACAAATAGCAACATTCGGAATATTGTTGGCCACATACCACAGAGTTCTCGACTTCCTCATTAAAGTTGACGTATTCAAATCCAAACTTCACTACCGTTCTAGAACAAACACACAAACCCTGATTCCGCAGATTTACATTGAAGAGATATGCAATCGCAGACGCAACCAAGACATATGATGCAGTAAGAACCAACATGTTACCAAAGAATGTTACCAAACTTCCGCAGACGCTGACTGATATGAACCTAGAAGATCAGTGGACGAGGACAGAAGCTGGAGACAGGTTCATGCATACCTCAGATGGTCCACATACAATGTTGACCTTTACAACCGACAAGAACCTTGAGATTCTTTATGATGCAGATGTCACATTTACAGATGGAACCTTTTCTTCAACACCAAGGTTATTTTACCAGCTATAATCCATTCATGCAGATGTTAATGACTTGTGCTACTCCTTGTCTATGCTCTTACTCCGAACTAAATGGAAAACACTTACACCGGATTCTTCCCTTTACTCTAAATTATTACACCTTGGGTATTTGTTTCGTGAAATAAACTGCAGTTGGAGTGTATCTAAATGGTAATGCATTGTGAATAGTGTGTATTTCTGTTTACTTCATGTGATGATCAATAAACGAGGAAGTGACACTTTATACAATGTTGTATTTTACTAAAAAGTTATAGTCAAACTAAGCCTTTATATTTCACTTTAATTTATTACAATACAAGATTGGTGGAGCGTGATATCAACCATGTCTGACTTTCTGCCTGTTGTTGCACAATATAGACAAAATAGGCATTATGGGGTACCTAATACTGTTTACGTAACAGTTTCTGGATTAACTATGTATGTAGATTTTTCAATTTGTCTTGATTCTTATAAAATAAAATGTATTTTCATAACCAAAATATCCTTGGTTGAAAAATCTGTGACCAAAATATCCGCGGCTGAAAGATCTGTGGCTAAAATGTCTGTTGCTTAAATGTCTGTTACTAAAACGCCCGTGGATGAAAGATCTGTTGCCGAAACGTCCGTGGCCAAATTGTCCTAAAACCGTGTAGTTTTGAAGCATGTCAATACTGTGCTGACATTCCAGACCCTACCTTCAATAATTAGTTGAATAAATATAAAACTTTTGTTTTATTTTACCTTTTTGTGTTCATGTGCTTTTAACAACGAAATAGATAGTTTGTTGATCTTGATGTAATAATGAACTTGAAGTAGCCAAATACTATCACAGCTGTACTTTGATGTTTGGAAATGGATGTGAGCTTGAAATGATCGTGGACCCTGCTGTCTGTCCTCTCCCACCTCCTCAACACGGACGCGTACATTAGAAGCCGAAGCGTGGAGTAATCGCTGCCCACACCTGTGGACTTCACACCTTCACGCACGCTCTTGTCGGTCAGGCAATCTAAAAGACATTTACTGTGAAGTTTATCATCACAGGCTAGTCTCACCGAGCCTTCTTGGAAACCCAACTACACACATAACTTGTCACAACGAATTGTATGACTTTGAAAACGTCAATAGTTACGTTCATAGTAAATAATAGCTATTCCATACAAAATAGTTAACACACTTTGACAATTGTAGTGTCAAACTATTGTTATGGGAGAATAACACAATTTAACAAGATTTATATTGCCTTTCTCAAATATATATTTATTACAGAAATATGTGAAACTAGGGATTTATGTAAACTCTGGATATTTTAGTATTTTCATGAAATCTCCATTTTGGTAAGATATTTAATGAAATCGCTAAAACATAGAGGGATTTAATAAAATCACAAGACTGTAACTTCTGTGTATTCGTGGCTTCGACCATGCTTACAAATACACTCATCAATAAAGGTAAGAACCCATGCTTGGAACAACCTGGAATGACATGGAATTACCCCTTTACATGTCAGGGTCTATATATATATATATAGTCTCCATGAGTTCGTCGATTTTGGTGTTCTTGTATTACCAAATGTCACTTCTTTTATAGTCTGTCTCAATCGTGAAGTCTACTTCACTATAGTCTCTCAATTCGTATATGTGTCCGCCTCGACAACAAGTGTTTACGATTACGTCACTTTATTGGTTGAGTTATGCACCAGGTAGTTGTCAAGATTGAACATTCAACGCTTTAACCATTCAAGTACCGGGTTAAAAAACAAGTCTAACAATTGACGGTTAAGGTAAAGTACATTTTAAAGGGTGAACATCATCACATTTTTTTACAGCTGTTTGCAATGAATTTAATATTTAAGACAATGACAAACAACATAAATTATGCTATTCTTGTGATTACACTATCTGAAAAAGTGACGATTTTATACCTTTGTGGGATTGAAACTCACACCACCAGACTCGGACACCAAACTGTCAGCACTGAATATCCCATCGCTTTAACCATTTATTCACCGGGACGTCGCATATGCCATAAAACTTATTCCGTGACAAACAACATATGCTGTATTTGTCAGGCAGGGATTCGACCATATGAAAGCGACAAAACCATCTTTGGTACAGATTGCGTGATCACAAATATTAGTAATCACAAGTAAGAATGGCTATCTCCTAATTCAAAGAGTTCTTACCTTCAGCAATGTTTTGTTTGTATTGGTAGTGCAGATGAAACACTGTCAAATAGGTTACAATACATTTTAAGTATTATTACCACTACTACTACCGCTACTACTACATTATTTTATATTTGATCTTGCTATTATTTTTATGCAATTTTGAGGCTTGCGTGTAAACTCGCTATGAGTTTATTGATCTAAAGGGCAGAGCGCTACCACCACATGGTACTATCAGTAGCCGTCAAATACATTGTTGTCATGCCCACACTCTTGATGGTTTTATCTGTTTCAGAAATACCTGTTCCATTGTGTCGATATGTTTCGAGATTCCATCCATAAATTTAGATAAAACAGCGAAGCTCTCCACAATCGCAGTGTGATTAACGTGGTAAATTGATTTGACAATATTTTAAGTTGGCAATAATACCTTTGTTTCAAACTTTACAACTGATGTTTTGAGTGAATGGCTTGCAAAAATATTATGCCTATTAGCAACGTTTAAGTTGCATAACCAATTGAAACAACGAACTGAAGATTGGGAAACCAAACCAATAACAAGGCAAAATCTGTACACTGATGTAAGCAGAGGTGATTGATATTTTGACTGACAGATAATAAAGTACATTATGTAAATAAAGGTATTGAAATATGGGTACACTTGTATTTAAAAAAAACATTAGACATCTGGAAAGTGTACTCACTTCAAAATCTAGAAAATTTTTTTGTTCAGCATGATTGTTTAGGTGCAAGACAAATTCTTCTGACAAGTCCTCAGAACTTTGCACTTCTTTTAAGCATACAGTTTTATACTTACCCTGACTTGTATTGATCAGACAGTTTTATACTTGCCCTGGCTTGTATTGATCAGACAGTTTTATACTTACCCTTACTCGTATTGATCCGACAGTTTTATACTTGCCTTGACTTGTATTGATCCAACAGTTTTATACTCGCCCTGACTTGTACTGATCAGACAGTTTTATACTCGCCCTGACTTGTATTGATCCCACAGTTTCATACTTACCCTGACTTGTATTGATCCGACAGTTTTATACTTGACTTGACTTGTACTGATCAGACAGTGTTATACTGGCACTGACTTGTATTGATCGGACAGTTTTATACTCGCCCTGTCTTGTAATGATCAGACAGTTTTATACTCGCCGTAACTTGTATTGATCCGACAGTGTCATACTCGCCCTGACTTTTATTGGTCAGACAGTTTAAACTTACCCTGACTTGTATTGATCCGACAGTTTTATACTCGCCCTGACTTGTATTGATCCGACAGTTTTATACTTGCCCTGGCTTGTATTGATCAGACAGTTTTATACTTGCCCTGACTTGTATTGATCCGACAGTTTTATACTTGCCCTGACTTGTATTGATCAGACAGTTTTATACTTGTCCTGACTTGTATTGATCAGACAGTTTTATACTTGCCCTAACTTGTATTGATCAGACAGTTTAATACTTCCCCAACTTGTATTAATCAGACAGTTTTATACTTGCCCTGACTTGTATTGATCAGACAGTTTTATACTTGCCCTGACTTGTATTGATCCGACAGTTTTCTACTTGCCCTGACTTGTATTGATCAGAAATTTTTATGCTGGCCCTGACTTGTATTGATCAGTCAGTTTTATACTTGCCCTGTCTTGTATTGATCAGATAGTTTAATACTTGCCCTGACTTGTATTGATCAGACAGTTTTATAGTCGCCCTGACTTGTATTAAACAGACAGTTTTATACTGACCCTGACTTGTATTGATCAGACAGTTTAGATTTACCCTGACTTGTATAGTAAGACAGTTTCATACTGGCCCTAACTTGTATTGATCAGACAGTTTTATACTTCCCCGACTTGTATTGATCAGACAGTTTTATACTTGCCCTGACTTGTATTGATCAGACAGTTTAAACTAACCCTGACTTGTATTGATCAGACAGTTTTATGCTTACCCTGTTTTGTATTGATCAGACAGTTTTATACTTCCCCGACTTGTATTAATCAGACAGTTTTATACTTACCCTGTTTTGTATTGATCCGACAGTTTTATACTCGCCTTGACTTGTACTAATCAGACAGTGTTATACTGGCCCTGACTTGTATTGATCCGACAATTTTATACTTCCCCTGACTTGTATTGATAAGACAGTGTTATACTGGCCCTGACTTGTATTGATCAGACAGTTTTATAGTCGCCCTGACTTGTACTGATCAGACAGTGTTATACTGGCCCTGACTTGTATTGATCAGACAGTTTTATAGTCGCCCTGACTTGTATTGATCAGACAGTTTTATACTCGCCCTGATTTGTATTGATCAGACAGTTTTATATTTGCTCTGACTTGTATTGATCAGACAGTTTTATACTTTCCCTGACTTGTATTGATCAGACAGTTTTATACTGGCCCTAACTTGTATTGATCCGACAGTTTTATACTTGCCCTGACTTGTATTGATCAGATAGTTTTATACTTGCCCTGACTTGTATTGATCAGACAGTTTTATTGTCGCCCTGACTTGTATTAAACAGACAGTTTTATACTCGCCCTGATTTGTATTGATCCTACAGTTTTATACTTGCCCTAACTTGTATTGATCAGACAGTTTCATACTTGCCCTAACTTGCATTGTTAGGACAGTTTTATACTCGCCCTGACTTGTTTTGATCAGACAGTTTAAACTAACCCCGACGTATATTGATCAGACAGTTTTATACTTGCCCTGACTTGTATTAATCGGACAGTTTTATACTTGCCCTGACTAAGCATTTACGGTAATAATGTCATAAGCAACGACTAAGTACTTTTAAAAAATGTCGACATACTTAGTTGTAAAGTACTGATGAGTATCTACCACTACAAAGGGGTGGGTGAGATGGTCGATATCATTTTTGACAGGATATTTTGCTCCCACATCATACTTTGCAGTGCTATTAAAGAAACATCATTGTTTTATCATTATATACTAGCCCCAACATCTGTTATGATGACGTCAGAAAATCAAAATGGAGTAGGGGGTCAAACAACAAAGTCACAAAGTCAATAACGGGTATGACCATCCGGTGCGTGAATCACAGCAGTTCATCAACGACACATGAAGTCCACCAAATGGGCATGGAAGGCCTGGGGAATGGCCTGTCACATCATCCTCAAATTCTGTAACAAGTCACGGACGTTATCTGAAGGATAATGAAAGACGACGCAGATGGCGCTCCATTTCATCCTACACATGCTCTATTGGGGAGAGATCTGGAGAAATTGCAGACCATGGCAGTAACATGACAATGTTATGGTGAAGGAAATCTATTGCGACCCTAGCCATGTGAGGAATAGCGTTGTCCTGTTGTTATGTCAATCCTGGGCCAAGACGTTGCAGGTAATGAATGACCACAGGCCTCAGAGTCTGATTTTTGTATCCAACACCGGTAAGATTGCCCTGATCAACCACCAAAGGGGTTTGGAGCCGTGCTGTTATCCCACTTTTAATGATCACAGAGACACCTCCAAAACGATTCCTCTCCACAATACAGTTGCATGCTTAACGTTCTCCCAAATGCCGGTAAACATGTTAGCGCCCGTCACTGTGGGTAATGTTGAACATTGATTCATCTGTAAAGACAACATTTCTCCACCATATTTGAGGTTGGCGGATATGATTTCGACGGTTGACTCGATGACGGTGTGTCAGGATGGGCTGTATGGCAGGGCGTCTTATCAATACAAGTCATGATCATAAACGATTCCTGATAGTGTTGGGATGGATACGGCGCAGTCCTGTAATTGTCTGAGAGGTCATTTCTGACATTAGGAACGTGTCGGAGATGTGTACCTCGAATCCATTTCTCCTGTCTTGGCATCATTACTCTGGGGCGTCCTGAACGTGGGTGGTCGGCAACGTCATTTATGTTCTGATAACACCGTGTTACGATGGCATTAGAAATGTGTTGCCACCTGTTGTCTCATTTCCGCTCGGATCATTCCACTGGCTTCATGATGTTATGCAGCTGTTAATCTTGGCATGATTTGCTTGTGATATGCTGAGAAGTGTCAAATGTTTGAATGACCACAGACTATGCTTTTCAAAGTGACAGCAAGTTTTGAGTTGCACATGCTGTGTACAGCTGCACACACCAATGACGTCATATCAAATGACACATGCATGAGCGTTTAAATATCTCCAATAATTGCTGTGTTTAAACCTATATTTTATATATGGACAGTGGGCCCTTATATTTATATTTTCTCTGTGCATAGTTTCTTTATGTGGCTAGTATATATCACTATACCAAATTTGTATAATGGTCAGTTCTTTAAGTTGGCCCGTACGTTAAATAACAGTGCAGAGTGCCTAGAGGTTGCCCTATGCGAACTTGTATACTACACCAAGTGGATAAATATTGGGCCCGAACTAGCCCAGGAAACA
>JAULCD010194873.1:0-10682 GCA_032361085.1 Calliostoma canaliculatum
CTTTTTCTCATCTGCTACTCCCTCGGTGTGCCTCTTGTACACCACATGGCGATATAGCTGAAATACTGCTGAAAGCCTGGTAAAACTGTATTTCACTCACTCACTTACTTAGAGTGCCAAGCTCAACATTTGTCTTGTTTCATTGTCCAAATTACCATCTAAATAGGCTGTTGAAAACCTATCATGTAGGAGCTCTTTTAAACACATTATCACAGGATAGGTTTTCAACGACACATGGAAGTCACATTTTTAAGTCCTACTAAAGTCAGTTCGGCACTCTAAGGGTTCTCTCACTTGCTCAAAATGACAACATTTTGAACAAACTGTTGGGCTGATAATTGTTCTTTTACAGGCGCTTCTAAAACTATATTGTATAATTCAAGATTTTTGGATGTTGATATATTGAGAATATTGAATTATGCCTTATTATTGTCCCTCAAAACAAACTTAACTGTATTATGCACATTATCTTTCGTTATCATGATTTAACCCTTTAAGAGCTTGGGTCCTAATATTGATTTTATCATGTTATGTCAATATCGGTTGAATGGTTAAAGTGTAGGGATGCTTAAGCTTGTTGCTGGCGATTTGGTACAAGACTGTGAGCTGGTGGGTTCGAATCCCTCACGGGACTCAACCGCGCAAAGTGATCGAACGCTTACTTTTTGTAATGCCAAATAAAACAATTGTTAGATTCACTAAAACACATACAGAAATACTGACACTGATGAAAGCGGTATTAAACCCTAACTTGTTGATGTATAAATTCTTACAGTTTGTGCCATTCCAACATAAGTTCTGTTTTAAAACTATTTCTTTTGTGCTTTAGTAACTTTGTGTCGTTTTTAGAAGATGTGTACGTATCAAAGAGTGACAGGACGTTGGTGGCTGAAATGAAAACATCTCATTTAAACAAATTCCACAGGAAGATTTTTAAACAGTCTTAGGTTACACTTTGATAAAAACAAAATGAGGGACATTAAGAAATGGTAAGGCATAATACAAGAATTTTGTATGTCAGCTTCTTTGTACGGATGTTCACCACGTTTCAGAGCATATCTATCTCCTTCAAGGAGCAAGCTTGTGCTCCTAAACGTTGTGAACATACGTACATACAAAAAATATGGCGTCCAAACATCCAAAATTATACCTTATCAACATCTTTGTACTATGTTCCTGATGTTTCGGGACATATGCTTGCTCCTTCATCATTTCACCTCAAGGAACGAGCATATGCCCTGAAACGTCGAGAAAATCACCTGATTACAGGCAAGTGAGTGAGTTAAAGTTTAACTCTGTTTTCAACAATTTTTCAGTTATATCTTGGCGGCAAGGTTTACGGCAGGAGGAAAGCCTGCATCGCCATCGTGGTCGTGTGATGCCTTGAAACCTGCAAGCTTCGGCTGGTACCTACAAACCATGAATGTTACTGAGTTACAGCTTTGCAATCTGTCTTCACTGTTTGTTGAAATGTGCCCAATACAGAGAATGACGCCGAGCACCCTGGGCAGGATTTGAACCCCAGACCTCTGACCACTGCGATAGACAGGTTAAAACCGGTCCTGAGATAATTGTTAAAAAGAACTCCATACAGAAACGTTTGAAACAATTTAGCATATGACAGGTTTTTAAATCTTTTTAATTATTAGATCCAACAAGAAATAATATCCGTCAAGTAATCATGGTAAACTTGGGCACATTGTGGTTAACAACACCATAATGTGATCATAGTTTAAAACCAGTCCTAATTTACTATAAGCATTTCTAAAACAAAATGCGACATGACACATTTCAAAACATAACAAATAGTTTAACTATTAAGTCCAAAACATTAAGCCTCCGTCCAATCTTAGTGTATTGATGATCGTAAGTGATTTTTAAAACAATGGCCTGTAGAATTTGTTTATCATAGACTTACGACTGTCGTGGGGCAAAAATCGGTTTGGAAACGGTGCCGAATGGCACCGTTTCCAACGCGATTTGTGCACTATGATAGTCGTAAACCAATGTAATATTTCAGCACTCACGGTCAACTTAGCCCAAGATTGCTTTGAGGAACAAGGCCCAACATGTTAGATGCAGAGCTATCTTAGTTTAAAACGATCTAAGAGGTTTAGATTAAAACCCCTTTGAATGTAATTTGTTTTACATTTTACTTAATGTTAGGTTATAGGTATAATTGTTTTTGTTTGTTTTAACAGCATAAGATCGTTCAATATAGTAAACTATCTACATATCAAGGATAATGTTGTGAAAACCTGAGAAAATACAACTGAATATAGTCAATAACTACATGAATACACTTACATTTATAGTTAGCAGGTTATTTACCAGTCGTTTTTCATATTTTCTAATATTTTATAGTTATATATCTTCTTAAACAATAGAAGATAAGTGTTATTATACATTATTGTGTATATATTGTGAAGATAAGTGTTATTATACATAGTCTCTGGTCATGTCTCCTTTGGGCTAATTGGTTAGGTTTACAAATATCTAAACAGTTGTCAACGCGTTTACTTTAATAACATGAAATATTATGGATTGCCACTTCTTTAATTGTAAAACACGGCGTTTTTAGGCTAGTCATTGCCCCTTCGTCACCTGACGTCACCTGACGAAGGGGCAAGGACTAGCCTAAAAACGTCGTGTTTTACAATTAAAGAAGTTTCAATCTATAATAATTTATGGTTTAACTACACCAACTTCTAAATGGCTTTAAAGAATCTTAAGTGTTTCTTTGTAAAGTACACAGTTGACAACGGTTTTGACATCTGCAAACCCAACCAACTAATCCTGTGTTGACCTTCCCAGTGTTTAGTACAAGAGTAAGATAAAAGCTATGAAAATCCTTCAGCCAGTGGGACTGGTTTACAAATGGCAAAATCCTTGTGAAACAACTTGTCTTCATAAAAGCACAGCTTGCAACATTTTAATATTTACCAATTGGGTCGTACAGTTAATGTTCTCAAGTCAATATTGTCTCCTCTTCTTTGCTGTTTGCCTGGACTTTTTTGGAACGGGTGGATGTGTTTTTCCCCTTCCTCCAGCGTTTTAAAATCGTCAGCGTCTCTTCAACGGGCGCTACGATGACTACAACACCTGCCATCATAAAGCACCATACTTGTAACGTTAGCAAGTAAGTGCGGAACTGGTATGACGTCATCACATGCATGGACCCCATGACACTTGGCATAACGACGATGAAGAGCAACAGTGTAAAAACGCCACCTATGTACGCCACCCACTTAGCCGTTTTGAAATTCTGGTTCAGTTGTTTAGCTGTTGGTCTTGCCCCATCAAGGACTGGAAAGTCCTCTCTGAAATGCTCCCCCCAGGGGTTGAGAGGGTTGTCGATGTCTCTCAACTTCTGCCATTCGTTGAACTCTGCAGTCTTGTCTTTGATGTCGTTGGTGAAGAGGGATACGACGACGGTGACGGCGATGGACACGATGAAGCTGGAGGCAGAGCCGGCGAGGACGGAGTAGTTCTGGGACATGTTCTCGAGGAAGTTGCTCAGGCCACCTTCAAACGTGGACGCTACGGACAGTACTGCTGTGATACCTGCGGCCAATCCCAATACCGCTCCTAAAATTAAAAAGATTCCGCGACTTAAACCTTACCGTGCGGCATAGTTTTAAAGAATATGCCCCGAAACGTCGTGAACTTACAAACAAACAAAAAGTTGACATCCAAGACATCTTGAACTATGTACCACCACTTCTAAATGTCCCTAAAATAATTAATCAGCAGTATGGTTTACGACGTCGTAAATTTAAGGTAGCTTTGATACCCTGATCAATGCAACTTAAAGACGTTAAAGACACAAAGATTGTTTACCTGATATAACCCCCTTGGTTGAGGTTTTCACCCAGAGGATACTCAACAAAGCTGCAGGAAAACCCGGCGTCGTCAGTATAAACCCCACCATGAAGACCCAGTTGAGGTCGATCCCGCTCGCGTCGACGGTCAGCCCAAGAGGGATTAGACCAATCGTGACCCACAGAATGCACCAGCTCTTGAATTGGATGAGATAGTCCTGGTAGCGGTGGTACTGACCGTGGTACTCGCAGTTAAAGAGTCTCTGTTTACCCAGATTCTTCTTCCCGACGTTCTTCGCGTGGTCACGCGCGCACTTTTCACAATCCTTTGCTGGTGGACATGTGCAGTACACGTCATGTCTTTTTGCTTCTGTGCCTTCTGCAGTCACGCGCTTTTTTAGACCACACAGAACGCATTCAAGTGGACTGACGACCTTTCTGAAATGATGAACATTTTACATTGTTGGCAAATTTGTAAGCCAAACCTATATGAGGGTACTTAACCTCGGGAAACGTTTGTGACACGCGAGTTTTAGGTGGTTTTAGTGAGTATGCGTCTCTTAAAATCAGGGTCGTGATCCTGAAAGCGATCTTTGACTAAGTTGATCGTAAGAGAATTTTTAAACAATGCTCTGGGAAGTTGTTTCTTATCATAAGCTTACGACTGTCGTAGCGCAAAACTTGATTTGGAACCGGTGCCGAATGCAATCTCTGCTTTGCCCCAGGGTGCCCTTTTACTAAGCCGTCGTTAAACATGTCATTGAGTCAATGTGTTAGGTATACAAATACCAGAAATGGATGTATACTAAAAAAATTCTTTGGAAAGTGCACAGTTCACAGTAATTATTAGCATGTATAAGCCAACCCATCCGTACGACGTCATAACTTCATGACGTTTTTTTTAATAAAAAATAACAATGGCACCAAGAAGTTGGCATCTTATATTTGTAATGTATATTTTATGTTTTGTAATTTAGTTTCGTGATCTAAGTTACTAAAGCAGCACATGTTATTCAAACTAAAACTTAATCGTTAAACAATATTAATTTGCAATTTCAAAATTAGATTTTTCTTAACATATAAACCTTCCAAATGCATAAGTTTGCTAAATCTACTTTATTTCTAACGTTGAGGCTACCTGAATGGGTTGATGTGGATCTGGTAGATGTCGTATACGATAATGGAGGAGACGGCCATGATTTCTCCAGAACCCGTCGACATCAACGCCATCGTCAACATTGTCAACACCATCATACTACCACTGTAGCCTAAAGCCTTGTCCGCAATGAAGGGCATCACCAAACCTGATTAAAACAATTTCATGTTTATTATTCGTAAGACTTTAAGTGTTCTTTTTCAAAGGTTCTCTGGAGATGTTATTCACTTTAATTTTTAAAATACTAGCACAAGACACTTTATATTTGTTTTCCTAAACATGATTTTAAAATATAGTTTTTTTATTGCAGAGTTATTGATAAACCCAAAACACATACACTTTGCCCTGAAAATATTAAAATTGCGCTTTCCAAGAAAGAAAAGTAAAGGGCACAGATTACAACTATCATGGCATTTGGTGTACAATAGCAAAATTGTTTAAACTGTGCATTATCAAAAGGAAAACAAGTTTTTCTTTGGATTGGCCACTTTTTAAACAATTTTGCTATTTGTGAAGCAAGCAAAAAAAAAACAATTGTTTTCTTTACAAATTAAAAACTGTACAAATAGTTTTAAATTAATCACAAGGCCCCAGTCACTAGAAAAAAAATATAGAAAATTTTCAGCGGATTTTCCTGTGGAACTCTTGTCAAACCAATGAAAATCCGCTGAATAATTTTAACACATTTGTTTTAGCGAGTGATACCTGAGTTGATGTCTCCAGGAGATAAGGCGAAGGACGAGTTAGAGGAACTCAGAGCCAGATAAGCGAGTCCAGTGCTGGATCCTATTGAAGTAGGAATAGCAAACCACATGTAAGTAGCCGCAAAGAACCCAAGAACCCCTTGCACGGGTTTAGCAGCGATACGACTCTGCCATGAAGCCTGGTCACAGAAGGTCAATGCCGACCCCGCAAACAAGCCCTGGATCCCCCAAATCATTGCGCCCTCTGACGAAAAGGTGAGATAACTCCTTTCCTCGTTTCCTTCCGGTGCCTCTAAGCAGGAGACTTGTTTATAAATGGCGTCAACACTTCCCAGTATTTCCATTTCGCCTGGCCGTTCCTTGTAGAAGACGTTGACAATGAAGAAGACGAGGATGACAAAGACAAGCACGGCGTTGAAGTAGGAGACGTAGAACGTCGTCCCCAGGCCGCCCACGAAGGAGTAGCTTCCGAATAGCGTCACCATTAGAAGGATGCAGAATTCGGGCGAAGCATCCTTGGTCAGTGCCTGAAAAGTGGCTATTCCCGCAACAAGTAGACAAACGATCACAACTAGGTTTGTCAGAAGAGCAAAGAAGATGAAGATAATGTGAGCCTTCTTTCCAAACCGGGCATGAATCAACTGAAAGAAAATCATGTTTATAATGGCAGTCTATGATATTTAGACAGTGATTACACCCAGCATAAAGCAACATAAGTTATATTAAGGATTACACTATCTGTATAAGTGACGATTATTTCCCTATCTATGATCGAATCTCGTGTTGGACTACAACCCAAACGATCCTGTCACTTTCTGTGATTGAGATACCTGTGGGATTCTTAGAGGCTGTGTGTTCGAACCCCACACGGAACTCAACTACAGAAAGTGAAAATAGTGTCACATCCGTAGTTTTATCCCAAATATAACGTATACTGCATTTTTATAGAAAAATAAATATGAATCTAAACTGTAAAATATTGTTTCTAAATGTCATTAATAGGACAAACTATTAGTAATTATTGATAATTACAAAGTGTGAGCAAGTGAGTTTAGGTTTAACGTCGTTAAAACCGTGTTTCTGTTATCTAGAGAGAAAAAAGCTTGCATCACTAACGTGGGTGTGTAATGCAGTGAATCTTCGACTGGTACCTGAGAATCAAGAGTTTTAGTGTGTTGTCGCATGGCACTCTGTTCTTCCATAAGAATTGTTTTGAAAACAAATATTGTCACTGAGACCTTAGCGAAATGTCGACATAGAGACTTCAATTCAAAAGACTTGTGTGAGAAGGTTTCCCTCTTTAAATTGAAGGTAATGATAAAATACGCTAAAAAATGTATAGAAATTATTCACCAGACTTCTATTGGTTTGATGAGACTTCTCATCAAATCTCGTCAAACCAATAAAAATTTACTGAAGAATTTCTATTCATGTGTTTTCAGTGATAGATATGTCTGTAAAGTAATAAGTTTAATAACTTCCCCGTCGGATTCAACCCATCCTGGATAAATCTGTGCAATGATGTCTTCGTTACACTACGTTATATAGCCCTGGACACAAGCAGCAGCTTTCTGTCGTTTTGCATTACGTGTCGGTAAAAATAGTTGTCCAATGAAATGATCTGTCTTTGTTTTGAAATTCTGTTAAGGCCACGTAGTAGTTTAGTGAGTAGTGTATTGAGGTCAAACATTTAAAAGAACCATTCTGATTGAGCATATTATTTTCTGTGCTTCGCATTTGATTGGATTATAGTGACGATGACGCAACTTCCAAATCGACAGAAAGCTGCTGCTTGTATCCAGTGCTATGTAACGTAGGTATGTAATGAAATCATAGCATAGGTTTATCCAGGATGGATTCAACAATGAGATGGCATTAACAGAATAACAGTATTTGCAAATTAACAAGCAGTATTAGCTACCTGAAGGAAGGTCTTTGCCCCCGGGGCTCTGATCTTGAACTGAAGGGACAGCATCGGGAACAGGATCATGTTGCACATAGCTCCAACAGAATACCAGAAGGTGCCGGATATTCCGTTCTGAAAGTGAAAATAAATAAGCAACTTTATATTTCAGTTCTAAGATAGGAAGTTTATTGATAGGATAAAATTTAGGTCACATGACTGTACAGACCGACCTTGATGGCTACAGTTGCACTCTGTAAAGATCTCATGGTCTATGTAACATTCTACCTACAGACCCACCTTGATGGCTACAGTTACACTCTGTAACAGATCTGGTCTATGTAACACTCTACCTATAGACCCACCTTGATGGCTGCAGTTGCACTCTGTAATAGATCTGGTCTATGTAACATTCTACCTATAGACCCACCTTGATGGCTACAGTTGCACTCTGTAACAGATCCCCTGGGCTATGTAACATTCTACTTATACACCCACCTTGATGGCTACAGTTGCACTCTGTAACAGATCTCATGGTCTATGTAACATTCTACCTACAGACCCACCTTGATGGCTACAGTTGCACTCTGTAACAGATCTGGTCTATATAACATTCTACCTATAGACCCACCTTGATGGCTACAGTTGCACCCTGTAACAGATCTGGTATATGTAACGCTCTATCTATAGACCCACCTTGATGGCTACAGTTGCACTCTGTAACAGATCCCCTGGGCTATGTAACATTCTACTAATACACCCACCTTGATGGCTACAGTTGCACTCTGTAACAGATCTCATGGTCTATGTAACATTCTACCTATAGACCCACCCTGATGGCTACAGTTGCACTCTGTAACAGATCCCCTGGGCTATGTAACATTCTACCTATAGACCCACCTTGATGGCTACAGTTGCACTCTGTAACAGATCTCATGGTCTATGTAACATTTTACTTATAGACCTACCTTGATGGCTACAGTTGCACTCTGAAACAGATCTCATGGTCTATGTAACATTCTACCTATAGACCCACCTTGATGGCTACAGTTGCACTCTGTAACAGATCTCCCGGCCACAACAACTGAGAAGCTACAGTGACGGCCGTGAGACTCATGCTGACGTTGCCACCGGCGTCAAACGTTGTGTCGAGGTTGTCGGCGTCTTGGAAGACGTACTTCCTGATGAGGTTGTACATGATGGCGAGGAAAAGGGAGAAACCTCCGAACCCCAGTAACTGCAGCAGGGCTGTCTCGTGCTTCTGCAGGAGGGGCGTGATTGACCTGAACAGAAGAGAGAACAGCTTCTGAAGTTTTTCTGGTATTTATCCTATTTCCTTAAAATCACAACTTGTCGCCTGTTATCAAGCAAATGGCTAACATTAACCATTACCGTGCGGCTCCCGGGAATATCCGGGTCAGGCTGTTAGCCTGACCTGGATATTTTCGTGAGCCGTATGGACAAACAGGTGGCAATGATGAGTGAGGCACTAGTTTGGATAGGCGAAACCCTTAAAATATTCCGAGTCTCAGGATAACGTCTTCAAATTTATGCCGCACGGTAAGGGTTAAAAACAAAAGATACTAGGTGAGAGAAACTATAGTTAATATAGTTTAAACTGTTAGTTGGAATTTACAAACTGTTTTGAGTCGTCGTCACAATATCTCTTTCATTTTAAAATATCAACTTTAGCTTGGGTACCTTTTAACCAAATCTGCATTTAAAATTATTTTGTTTCTAATAGTTACAAACTGTGATTTGTCGTCTATCTCATAGAAAAATTGTTGAATGTTTGTGTTATATTTTATTAATATTTTGTGATATATCTTTTTTTTTAAGGTTGCAACATACTTTAAAATATATATGACTGCGTACAATTTTTAATATACTTTGTTAAACTTTTGAACACATTTCATGAGACGTTTTTACCAATTTTGTCACATCTATTTTTGCATTTTTAGCAATGTTTTTACAATTGCTACGTTTTTACGACGTTTAACCTATTTTGGAAAAAGTTAATATATATGTGAGACTTTGCATTGTTGACAAACCAATGTTAGTACACTGATTATGTGACCAGTTTCAAAACTTGTTACTTACCCATGTGTTGCATTAGATGTTTGAACACGACCCTCACAGGAAATGTTATCACTTCCTGTCACGTGATGTAGAACACATATAACGATGACGAAAACACGGAAAGTCATGACGAAGACTTATCTATTAGATGTAGCTGCTTCTGAAACTTAGAAAATGTCAAGTGTTTGATGAGTTTGAAAGTGGATTATATGCCTAATACCTGTGAATCTTGGCTGGTATGGAGACTAACGCCACAGTTTTAGTCAGGGTGTCGTTTTACAAAAGCCGTTAATGGCTGAAATATTGCCTAAACGGCGTTAAACAATAATCACTCACTCACTCACTCACTCGGAGCCACAACATTTAAGTTTTTTTGCCTAAGCAACTTGTACATTTTTTGGTATTAGCATTTGTATAGCGAACCCACAATACCAGCGTAATTACCATCAAAGTGATAATATAATGTACATCGTTATCTACCATTGAAGGTGTACGAACATTGTGTGTGATTAACTGTGACATATTGAGCGAAATATCCACATTGTTAGCTGTTGCATCCCATTGGCCACATATGTCATTATTTGATAACCATCAGACCAGGGTGTCCCTTTGTTATACACACCACACACCGTCCCAGTAGGAGTTACCGTGATAAACTACCTATTAATGAACCCAATAACGGAGATTTTAATAATCACCTTTTCACATTAATCAACGTATACAATTGGCCTTGTCAGTGCAATCGCGTTGGTCACGGCGTTGACCACACGATCTGACCACGACGTTACAACGAATCGATACATTGAGTACATCTGTTAACCCTCAGCCTGCCAAACTGATTTAATCGGGCTTAATAGACTAGATGATGCTATCGAAACATACACTGTGATAAGTTGTTTTAAAAAGCTCATAAGATTTTCAACAGCTTCTTTAACCCTAACAGTGCAAAGTTAATTTTCCCCAATTCAATATCCAAATTCTTATCTAATTAGGCTATTGAAACCCATCCTGTGATCATT
>JAULCD010194984.1:0-10682 GCA_032361085.1 Calliostoma canaliculatum
ATTTCTTATTTTTCAATCCTTCCTCAATCAGACGTTTAAGCTCTTCACAGTGGTGGAATACGACAATTACCAGGGGCGATTTTGTCATTAAAAATGTCACATCCATTTCCACCAGGATGTTTTCAAACTAATAACATCAGAGGCGTGGATCCTAATACCGGTAGTTAAACTGATTGCACAAAGGCTCAACTGCTAACTTCCACTGTTTGTCTTGCTCATACCATATCCACTAGCATTGGATTGCGATATTTTGGCAATATATCGTGAGAAGAGATAGATGCGTACACATATCTTCCCATGGTACTCTTGGTAATCTTGAAGATTCAGCAGATGCAGGTGTTATGTCTCATTTTGGTGCCACCTATTTTGCCAGCACAGTTTTCTATAAGCAGAAAAACGTCATCTAATTATTGGCATACAAGTGATGAGCGGGAACACAGTTTGTATTCAAGGCAAAAGTGGCAGTACACATTGTGTAGCACTACCTTATTAACTAAACTTTTAGCAATCCCATGCCGATTGTTTATTCTGCTGTCGCAAGATACAGGAACTAAACTCTCTCATACCTAATATCCTTCTGGCGAGACACCACTATTCTTATTCTTTGCCTATTAAGTGAAGGGTTTACTACTTCCTTCGTCTTCACATCCACTGTCATTTACACTTCATAGTAACTATTCACTTTGCACCATTATAGAAAGTTGTTTTTCCTGTTCAACATCAGTATTGGCAAAACCACTACCATAACGCATGTCAATTAAAGATGTCAATGGAATCCAACAGTTCAGGCCTCTTGTGGTCGCCACAATGTCGCTAACCAGAAATGCAGGTTGCTATGGTGTTGATATATGATGTATTGGTTATTATCAATAAACATTATGAACGTGATTCATTCTTGTTGTCTTTGAAAGCAGTGGTGCATTTCTTAATTACAGATAATCAGTGAATGAGTGAGTTATTGTTTAACGCCTCTTGGGCAATATTAAGAGATAATCGACTTGTACAACTATATATTCGATTCCAGTTGGTCTTGACCATAAATCTAGGTTCTCGGGTTATCAGTCTCCTGTACATGTAACTGCTCTCCTTTGGGAAGTAGCCTGGTGGTTCGTGCATACGATATCATAACACTTCAGGGCCCCGTTCCTCGTTGATCGTAAGTGATTTTGAAACATATTTTTTTATGTCCTGTGAAGTTGTTTCTTATCATCGGCTTATGACTGTAATAGCGCAGAAATAGATTTGGAACCAGTGCCGACAGTCATAAGCAAATATTATATTTTAGCATTTTATTGTCTTAGATCGCTTTGAGAAACGGGGCCCAGACCTGCAAATAAGGTTAATGAACCTTATGTTCGATTTATTGCAAGTTTTCCATGATTATACAGTCATTGTGTGGTTATTTTACATCACTATTCTAGGTTGTAACATTAAAACCTGAACACTGGAGGTTTGTTTTAACTTTGTGATGATTATCATGTTTGCGATGTTTTCATGTATGTTGGACATTATTCAATACTTCATGAGTATCCATCCAAGCCGTCAGATAAGCACATGGTGTAACTTGATATTAGATAAAACATGTGTTTCTTTGTATAGAAACAATGTTGTAATACTTACATCAGACATGCACTTATTTCCCACACCACCCATCTTGAATCTGGAAGATTTTCTTGTGTTTCTGGGCATTCAAGAGATATTATGACATATACACCTTCAAAGGGGTTGGGTGTGGTCGGGTGGGGGACTTACACACAACCAGGAGCTTTAATAATAGCAAAACTTTCATCAGCAATTTGTTTGGAAAGAAGCGTAATGCCTTAAAATATTAAGTAAAATGTATGACTTGATGTAAACCTTGAAACAATGTCTCTACACAAAGAAACACATTATTGTATTATGAGGCAATGTTTCGAATGGCTTCTTACATCTTTGTCATATGCAAAACGATTTGCTTGACAACAGTTATGTTGTATACTACTCAAAAGAATCCAAGGAACACTCTAATTTTTCAGGCGTCATTGTCATTTCAATACAAAATCACCAACAAATGGGTGACCAATACTGTTATACCAGATGACTATGGGGTGTTCAGTCATTGTTACCAGGATGTTTGACACAGCATATCAAAAGCATAATGGAGATATTGTCAGTTAAAGATTTCCAAAACGATAGTTCTGAAACTCAACACTGCAGCTGGAATACCTGTATGCTTTGGGTGGATGGGCCCTTTGGGCCCAATATCAGATGATCGGAAGACTCGAGAACCACGAAGGCCTGGTCTACTAAGACGCACTCCATATGCCGAAGATCGCTACACCATCCTGTCGCCCTTGCATCAAATTAACCTCACTGCAAAAGATCTATGACAATGCCTGCATGCAGCAGTCCACACTCACTTTAGCGACCAGACAATTTGTAATCGTCTCAAAGAGCTAACCTGTGATCAAGACGTGAGGCTGTTCGACCACCTTTACAGTAACAGCTTCCCAGTCTTCATCGAATTAGTACTGGTGCTATCCTGCAAGACGACAATGCTCGCCCACATCAAGGTCGTGTTTTTTAAGCATTCCTATAGCAACAACAGATTCCGACAAAAAACTGGTCAGCGTATTTGACTGATCTTGCTTTATAGAGCACTTGTGGGGCGTTCTGGGGCCACAATTACCCTCCACTTGCAAATCTTGCCCATCTTGTTCATTTGCTCCAGCTAGAATGGATGGCAATCCGACAACTGACGTTACAGACTCTCTTAAGGTCTATGCAACTGGGATGGGTGGACTGTATCACTGTAAGACCAGGTGGACAAACACATTTCTGTGGAAACTTAAACAGTCAATATCTGGAACTTCCGCCCAGTACTGGAACTTCATGCCCCTCACAAGACGTCAAAATCGCTTGAGGAGCAACTGCTGCCATTCATTGTATAATGCTGCTTCCAGTTCACGTAAGTTTTGTGGAAGAGATTCCCTGTGTTGTATACGGTGGCCCAAAATGTCCCAAACATGTTCCAGATGATTGAGGTCTGGACTCATTGATGGTCAGGGTAGCTATGTCAGGGCATTGTTCTGGATACCCTGCCTCACAGTTCGTGAACGATTGGGCCGAGCGTTATAATCTATGAATATTGTACGATTTGCAAGTGGGTGGTTCTCAAAATATGGCACAACAACAGAATCTAACACTTCTAAAAGGTATATGTCGCCGTTTAGATTACCATGTATGGTCACAAGGTCCATATTGCAATCAACCGTGAAACCTCCCCATATCATTACCGACCCCCCACAGAATGGAACCGTCGGCATGATGTTTTTTGGTGAAAACACTGTTCCAGGCTGTCTCCAAATCCTGACTCTACCATCCACGGAATGCAGAAAAAAAACCTGCTTTCGTCCGTACAGTAACCCTTCTTCAAGACCTTAAGTTCCACCCTTGTCTCTGGATACACCAAGCTAGCATAAACGTTGATAACTCTTCTGGACCTGTGCTCAGTGGCCTTGAGACGATTTCTTATTGCCTGATGACTAATCCAATGATAAGGAAGCTGTTTTTGTTTCAAGGTTGAACTTGAAGCGAAAAGAAAAGGCCTTGCCACTCGAACCAGTGCTCTGTCTTCCCTCACTGAAGTTGTACGTGGTCTGCCTGAAGGTCTGAGGTTCTTCACATCGTTGGTCTGTGCATGTTTTCTAACCAACCGACTTATTGTGGAGTAATGATGTCCTGTCCTTCTGGTGATCTCCTTAAATTAGAGGGGTGGGGTGGAAGCAGTTGTTTAGCAGAGTATTATATTGTTCCTGTACTGAATGTGCCAAATTTTCTGAATTAATCTCACCAAACAAATATGTTCACCCTCCACTATATTCACTCTGGCAGAATAATCACAAACTTTACACGGTACGCCGTGGTGCTTGTATAAGAGGAGGAAACACCCTGAAGAAGAAGGAAAAGAAGAAGAAGAAGAAGAATTCAGGGCAGGATTTAAACCTATAAAGTCTTGGTTTATAATTTAAAACTGATCACTGTGTTATTTATCCATCCCAAGTATTTAAAACATTTTTTGAGATAAGTTGTCAACACTTCCCACGGTTGATTTTTTTATCTGTCTATAAAACTGTTTCTCGTTGATTTTTGACAAGTTTAATTTATGAATGAATAGATTTTTTATGCCATTTAAACAGTGACAAACACAACTATATGTTAAATTTAGGATTACACTGTATGAAAAATTGAATATTCTATTACATGCAGTCCCATGCGGGATTTGAACCCAAACCCTCAGGGTCAAGCACCAAATGGTCAGTACTAAGCATTCCAATGCCTTAACCATTCGGTTAACTTACAATTTTTAAAAACAATTCTTTTCTGTTTTATCTGTAAACATACATACAACTGGGTATCAACCTAGACGTAATTGATCTCGCAAGCTATAACTGGAAAGTGGTTAAGCGAATTTCCCGTGCGTGCGTGCCCAACACCTGTCACCTAATCACAAAATCTCCAGCGCCTCTACAAACATGAGCTTTGTTGGAAAGCTCTTGAGTATTAAGTTTTTAAAAACTTTACTCAAGAGAGGGATTTATCCCCGACTGTGGTTTTGCTATTATTGAATTGTGTTTTCATGTTACGTCTGTGACTTTTGAGTGAACTTTTTCACCTACCTGTGTGGTGACTTTGTGCTGGCTTGTGCTACGTGGCAGTTTGCTTCATCATGGATTCTAAGCTGACCCCTGTGACTTGTGCGGGATGTAGACATAAAATGTCTCAAGTGGATCCTCACAGATACTGTCCCACTTGCAGGGTGAAAGATGATTTCCCTGCCTGTTCTGCAAGTCACCGTTGCAAGAAATGTGACCACTGGAAACGGTTACGAGTTTGCCCTCTACGTAAAGCAGATCGCCAAGAGGGCTGCAGATAAGAGATCCAAGGAGAAGAAGAAGAAGTCTTCATCTAGATTCCGGTCCACCTCCGTCTTCTCTTCTGTGGGTGCTCCTGGGGGTGAGGTTTTTTCCGCCCCTCTCACTGAGACAACCTTTATTTTGAATGAATTGCTCCCTGTGTCACATGACCATGTACTGGATCAGGCTGTCGTGACAACTGTCGACAGCTTATAGGACGTGGGACGGCTTCCACCGGCTTCGTCAGCTGCGTCTGTCGTTGCTGAGGATTTCGAACGATGCGAACCTGCGGGTTTGCAGCGTTTGTTCCAATCATCACGTTCGGTACGACGGTCCTCTAGTACATCGTCTACGGAATCGGAGGGGTAAACGTCGCAAGGTGGATCCTTCTCTGTCGTCTGCAGCGAGTCTATCGCCGAGTCGTGTGGGCTCGTCTGCGGGCGTCTCGTTAGGGAAGAACATCTCTGGCGACGAAGGGAGTGGCTGGGCCTCATCTGCGGGATCTTCGACTGGACCAGTTCCGATGTTTCCTCCATTTTGGGACCCGGTTTACCTGCAACGTTTGGCTACAGCGATGTGGTCTCCGTTGCAGGCGCCGACTACGTCGACTGCAGCGACTACGTCCTCTTCTACTGCGACTACGTCGATGATATCGGCCCAGACGACAACAACTTTTTCGATGACTACTTCCACTACTACGACTGACTCCATTGACATCGACATCGACATCGACATCGTCAATCAACATGAACTTTATGTGCGTGTCGTTCTCTATATAACCTACAATGTGTGCGTTAGGTACGTCTGTATCAGGACCTAGTCCTATGGGGGCAACGCCGTCCTTGTCTTTTGCTCGAACAGTGACTTCTCACCAACCCTTGTCGTGCGGGACACTGACGATTCCTCAACCAGACAGTGCGACACCTATGACACCTCCTGTGATGATTTTGGAGGTGTACGCGTTTCGACTCTGCCCAACCAAAGTTGGGTGGGTACCGGATTGAGAATGATGCTCTTTCCTTACGTTCGCGCCGGCTGGTGAGTTCGCGAAGTTAAGTAGCACCATGGATGAGACGATGTCCCGCGTGTTGCCTGGGCAGCAGTTCACCTCCCTTCTCTTTTCTCAGACTTATCCTTTTTTTAACATGCCGCCGGTTAACGTTAAACTAGATTTGGATTGGTTGCTCCTGTGGAAGTCGACGCCCACTTCTCACACTGTATTTGACTCGACTTTGACCAAGTTGGACTCTGCAGCGCATCAATCGCTTTTACCTTTGACTATGGTTGACACGTTGCTACAATCTTGTGCGGCCGTCGTCTCCAACGACGACGCGTCTGAGGAGGACTTTGCTACTTTTGCGGCGGCATTAAAGTACCTAAGGAGATGGTGGAGTGACTAACTGTCGGAAGTAGTCTTAATTTAGAGCGATAAAGCAGCTTCCGGACCGGCATTCGCTCTCTATGATGAGGACGTCGTGGTCTCATCCCTCCATGTTTCGGAACACGGTAATGAGATTGAAAAAATGTCTGCGAACAAGAGTCGCGACACGCTTTCTATATCGGCCACTAACGCTGCCAAGAAGACTGCTGTCGGTATAAGAATGAGCGGGTTGACAGAGTCTTTAAGCAGAAGGAGACGGCTCCTCGTGTTTCAATGTCCTCGGCGACTTCGGACGCGACATCCTCTCGCGCTGGTTCTAAGAAGGAATCCTATCGTCAGAGCTGTTGGGGAAAGAGTCGCGGGAGGAAGAAGTGAGGGACCTTCCTCCAGTATTGACCGCGTTGGAGTCTCCCCCAGTGACACTACCACTGGACTTACACCCGGTAGGGGGGAGACTCCAGTCGTTTTCGCACCGGTGGTCACTAGTCAGGGACCCGTTTGTCCAGAACACTTTGTACCATTGATACTCCCCCTTTTGGCTAAAGGTGCCGCCTCTCACGAGATCGCGGCCTTGTCGCACTCTACTATTGGATCGACTGACGGAGGTTATCCATTCGTTGGTAGAAAAGGCAGCGGTGGTCTTACTAGGCGCCTCGGTGACTACCCCAGGGTACTATTCCTTGATATTTTTAGTGCTGAAAAAGAATTCAACAAAAGTGCGGTTAATATTCAACCTCAAAAAGTTAAACGCCAGTTATCTTCAATCCCCGCCCAAGTACAGCAAGGTAACACTCGGCATCCTGCGACGAATGGTGCTGCTGAACGATTTTCTCGTGTCGATCGACCTCCAAGACGTGTATCGCCACGTTCCGATGGCTTCCGAGTTCCAGAAGTACCTCCGGTTCGTCTACAATGGTATTCACTACCAGTGGGTGGCCCTCCTGTATGGAATTTCTACGGCCCTGTTCATTTTCACGGGAATAATATACCGGTCGTAGAATATCTTCATTGGCAAGCGATTAGGGTCGCCTTCTGTCTAGACGACACTCTTCTGTGTCATCAGTCCATTGATACACTTCAGGGCGAAGTGATATCCGCCCGGAGAGTACTGCGATATCTCGGGTGGATCGTCAATCTCCAGAAGTTGGACCTGGTGCCAACTCTGGATCTACAATACGTGGGGATTCATTTCCTACTGGGGGTCAATCTGGTCAAGCTCCCCGAGGACTGCTGGGCAAGATTGTCAACAGCATTCTGACACTCTTGCAAGCACCTGTATCAGTACACACTTGCCAGGTAGTGCTCGGTCTGTTGACGTCGGCTCAGGACCTGACGCCGCGAGTTCGGCTTCATCTCCGTCTGTTACAACAGCTGCTGTATCCCCACCTCGAGGATCCCGATCACCTGGTGATACTTCCGGTAACGTTGCGTCATCACTTGGAGTGGTGGCTCCAGCCGTCAAAAGTTTGCGAAGGTGTTTGTATGAGCGCGCCGATGTTCACGCAGCACCTGTTTGTAGACGCGTTACTAGAGGGCTGGTGAGCACACTTTCGGGACGACTTGACAGCCGGGCTGTGGTCGCCAGACGAAAGGGGTCTTCACATCAACACTTTCGAGTTGGAAGGGGTGATCCGCGCAGTCGAGTTTTGGAGACGCTACCTTTTAGGGGTTACGACTGATGATGCAGTCAGACAACTCAACAGTAGTCTGCTGTATCAATAGACAGGTAACGACGCGCTCGGCGATTATGTTGAACCGAACGTTCAGGCTCTACGATCTTGTCGACTTGCTCGACATGGAGATCAAAGCTCGACACATAACGGGGGCCAGGAACGTCGCAGCCGACGCCATGTCGAGACCATTACGGCCGTCTCCCACAGAGTGGATGCTCCACCCGACAGTGTTTCACCAGCTGACAACTGGACGCCCCATTAGCTCTTTTCGGGACCTGGTACAACAACCGTCTCCCACGATTTGTGTCACCTCTTAGGCACTAGCGAAATCATGGGAAGGTCTTGACGCCTAAGCGTTTCCTCTGACGGTGCTGTTACCATTGATACTAGAGAAAGTTCGACAGACGGAAAACCTACGTCTGCTTTTGGTCGCGCCTTACTGGCCAGCCAGGACATGGTTCCCAGAACTTCTTCAGGTCAGCGGTCAGCCTTCGTTGGCGTTACGAGACCGAAACGACCTGCTCCTTCATCTTCACACCAACAACAGGCATCTGGGTGTAGTGAACTTTCGTCTCGTGAAAAAAGGTTTTTCGGCCAAAGCTACAGACTTAGTCGCATCGGCTCATAGAGTTACTACTTGAAAGCTGTATGATGACAAGTGGACCAGTTTTGCCGCCTTTGTTCATGAAAAAGGCTTCAACAGGTGGCAGAGTTTCTGTTACATCTTAAGTCCTCACGGCGTTTGAAGTGCTCAACGATTTCAACTTTTTTGGCAGCGATAGGATCTGTCGTAACTTCGCCGAAGGGTGAAGTTGACAAAAGTACCGGAGTTGCTTAAGATCTTACATGCTTTCTCAGTGGAAGATCAATCACGTAAATCCGCCCACCAGCTTGGGATTTGTCAGTCGTAGTGATGTTTATGAACCACTTGAGGATGTTGCATTCGACTTACTATCCCGTAAAATGGTTTTCCTTCTATCACTCGCTACTGCGGCGCATGTGTCAGAAATCCATGCTATCGATGTGGGCAAAATTACGTTTAAACAGTGTGAGCACGGCAAAGTACATCTTGGTCTTCGATGAGATTTTCTCGCCAAAAATCAGCTTCCAGGCCAAGATACCACAATGTTTGATATCTCAGCCCCATCTACCATCTTAGGACCCGATGACCATGAAGATTTATCCTTGTGCCCAGTTCTTATATATCTAGAAAGGTCTGAACAGCGTCGGAGGCATTTTCGTCGGCTGTTCATACCGATCTCAACCACGTCTAAGAAAGAAATTGCTAAGAATACAATCTCTTTACTGGTTGAGATCAGTCATAATAAACACATACGAAGCGTGGACTTCCGCGACCTACTTCCTCACACCCGCATGAAGATTGAGCTATCGTGGCTACATTGGCTCTTCATAGTAATTGTTCGGTCGCATCAATAATAGAAGGTTGCTTCTGGAAGTCCACTTTCATTTGTATGTCAATAATTACTATTTGGAACTTCATGTTTTGCATATCTCTGTACATTAAAAACTTAGTGAACTAGCCTTCCGTAGTTTTTTCTGTTTTATGCATGCATTCAGTATTGTCTGGTTTTAATTCTGGGATTCGAATCTAGTTCCCCAATCTTAAATTATACTGAGTGTAAAAGATCATTGTTGCTAGTATTTTTGACAAATCGTGCTCAATGGTTTTTCTTATCCGACAGCGACTAGATTCACAACTTTCGACAGCTGCGGGGCTCAAGTTGTGTATCTGTGATATGTCGTGTGTCTTTCACCATCAGTGAATGACCTTCACCTTATGTCATATTGTGTTTACATGATTTAACCTGATAGTGTTGTGAGGACTTCTTGTCACAATCGGGGCGTGGTTTTGACGCATTTTTAGGCAAGGGAGTTACACAAAATTATGGGACCCTCTATCCTGTGTGTTTCCGTCGGATTCGAATACCTAGTTGTATGTATGGTTACAGATAAAACTTACGATTTTCAGATTAAAATCAATGTTTTAAATGTCTGTTAACATACATATATTTCCCTCCCTTTATTTGCCCCCCAAAGTGTAATTCCTACTTGTCTATGTGGGTATTGCACTGAAGATTTTGTGATTAGATGACAAGTGTTGCGCACGCACGTGCGGCAGGATGTTTACTTGTTGAAATTCGCTTAACCACTTTCCAGTTAAAGTTCGCGAGATCGACTACGTCTAGGGAGATACCCAGTTGTATGTATGTGTACAGACATTAAAACATTGATTTTAATCTGAAAATCATATTTTTTCTGTTTCATGTACCGGTATCCATTTTTATCCCGCAACATATAATGTGGGGAGATATAGTTGTCTGTTCGTCTGTCCATCCATCCATTCATCTGTTCATCTGTCCATCAATCCATTCATCCATCATCTTTTAGTTTCCAAAGCAAAACGCGAAAACAGTTTATTTTTTAACGAGTCTTTTCAGATAAATCAATCAGATGCTGAAATGATGCCTTTTGCTATTTTGTGATTTTATTTATTTCGGTTTCCATGGAAACAGTGTGACTGTCTCATCAAGAGTTTTTATTTGATTTCCAGAGAACTTGAACATCGTTCAATGTTTTTCAACAAATATTTGCAGATAAATCAATCATGCGCTAAAGGATGCCTTTTGCCGTGGGGTTTCCGGGGAGTGTCTTCGGATACTGGGAAGAATAGGACCCCAGTACCTCATGCTTGACGTACAAGCCGTCTAAAAT
>JAULCD010195095.1:0-10681 GCA_032361085.1 Calliostoma canaliculatum
GGAGTTTTAAACTTTTATCAACGAGTGTTGATATATTTGATATCAGGAGACACGAGGGTGAGATTCTATTTATCATTAAATGACATTTATTTTCTGTGCTGCCATGAGCTCGAACAATGCTGCAACATACCCATTGTGACGTCATAATGAGGGGATAGTGGGTATGATGTCATGCCAGAGATATTGCTACAATTAAATGACATCATTTGTGACAATATCTCCCAGAAAATCTTGTTTGATCTCACACAAGCGATATCTCCTGTGGAAGCCAGATTTGGATGATAAAATGGTTTTCTACAATTGATTCCATAGTAAAGGTTTCAAACTGCAACATTAGTATGCAGTTAAAAGTGTGTGTTTTGTATATAACAAACATTTTAATAGACATAAGGGCTATCAATTCTTTTTATAAAATAAAATCAAACATCAACTTTCAATATTAATTTTACAATATGAAATTGTTAGAATAGGTAATCAAACAGTTTTAATTGTTAAAAATGAGATTATACATTTACAGCTTACAACTTTTCATTTCTACCAACTCTGACAGTGCTAGATAAATGAAAGAGCATGCCACAGTTTACATGATTACTTCACTTATGTGTACATTCTACTGACTCTGGGCCATCCTGTTTGTACAAGCGCAACGGTTATAAGCCTTTAGATGTGGTTTTTAACATATTTTATTGTCAAAGAAACGGACTGTTAAAGAATTATCCAATGCAGGGAATCATCTTGATATGAACACAATATATTTTCAATATTTAGGAGGTGAAGTTGGTGGATATTGATAATAACAAATAACAAATGTTAAAATAATGTTTAAAGAATTACATTTTGCGAAGTTCATGTTGTAAGTTTAAATGTGTATTGACAATAACGCAGAAAGCTATGCACAAAGGCAAGTGAGAAATATTAAAATAAATGATTTGGCTTATGATGTGGCCGACCAGGGGTTAAACTCACAGCTATTGCGAATCAAGTAAAGGTTCACCTAGAATCGAAATACTTTAATAAAGAATAAACTCTCATTTGACCCATTTTACAAAAAATATGGTGAGCTAAAATCTATCTTGGTTACTATTTTCGAGTTGCCCCCAGACTTTTGAAACAAACGCCTGAAGGAAGATTGGAAATGAGCAGTGTCCTGTTCGACAGAGGTCAATAAAAGCGCTGAGATGAAACTTCAGACGTATCAACCTTACGAACACTTTATAGAACCGGACCACGTACATGCACGTAAAATCTTCCACAAAAGGGTAACTAGATATAAAAAAAATATTTCACATGATAACGTAGTATCATCGTCCTTAACGTTCTGAGTTTCAGATGCATGAAATACTGCCTGATGTCTTTGGTAAAGATCGTTTGTCACCACTCCTGCATAATCAAGACTGTCTTTTTTAACTGCGGGGTCTTTAATGAACGTCTGGAAGTGTTGATCCTGAGTCTAAAAAATATTTTATGCATGTCAACTTCTATTTTTGGTAGAATCACAATGCTTTTACCAAATAAAGTAGTTGACGTTCATAAATAGTTTGACTTATACACACTCAGTCAGTCTTAGTGTCGTAAGATAGGCCTCCAAGGTACCTCGCTGCTTTTGGTAACTGTGATACAGATCGTTATGCATGTCAATTACTTTATTTGGCATGAGCTGATGCTTTTGCTAAATAAAGATGTCAACCATTATAAGGTTATCTAGATTGTTCATTCTTAACAGTGTGAGCAAGGCCTCGTTAGTTTCTTACTGCACTTGGTAGCTGTGATACAGATCATTGACTACCATCCCTTCAGTTTGACTATCGTCATTAGGATCTTCAGAAGTGTTAGGACCTGCACTATCTATTGCAGAAGCTCCTGGAGCTTTAACACCAGTTTCACGAGCATCAGACAGAGTGTAGCTATGATAGAGATCGTTAATGATCATCGCGTCATCCATGTTCCCAGCGTCCTTATTTAACGCCCGTCCACCCACATACACGTCATTGTCAACCATCTGACACTGGTCATCTTCCAGTTCCGACTCTTTAGTATCAGCTTCCCGTGTTACACTTTCATAAAGAATGATATCTAGCATTTCAATTTTACCCTTCTTTGGGAGACTATTTCCACACACGACATCAATGTTGGAGTTCCTACTAAAAAACGGGCCTCTAGCATACACAACATTGTCAACCATCTGACATTGGTCATTCATCAGCTCTGATTCATTAGTGTTTGCTCCAGGTGTTTTTACAGATCCATACATACTATTTTCAGACATTTCAACTTTATCCTCACCATTGTTTGACGGACTATTAACAAAGTAATTTCTGTTCCTGGAGTGGTCAGTAAAAGCTGGGCCTCCCACATATACGTTATTGCAAACCATCCGACAATTGTCTTGTATCTCAGACGAATCAGTAATGGTTTCAGGACAGGTTGATGTTCCATACAATGTGTTTTCTTCCAATTCAAGTTTCTTTTTGCCGGAGTCAGTTTGAAAACTACTTTGTTTAAAAGTGTTGTCATCATTAACACGACTACTGGCGATGTGTGGGACAACTTTTGCAAGTTCATAAGTGTCAACCGGATCTTCATATTTTGGTGGAGTCTCATATGCATTTGGCTGCGAGAATTCTCGGTCAATTTCAAAATGCATATGGTTGTTCGTGTATCCACTCTGTTTATTTCTCTCGTTACTAATTGGCGGTGAACTACCGTCATCATTCCGTCTGCTTTTCGGCTTTTCTTTACGTCTGACAAATACAAATAAAACAACTTTTTATATTTTAAAAATAACTTTAACTGACAATTTTAGTGTACTTGGTGTGTAATATCAAGTTTATTTAATGTCAAAATAATTCAAGTGTACTTTTAAAGTTTCAAAGTTTGTAACAACTTAAAACATTTTAAAGTTGTTTTTTTAGAAATTGCACAGTTTGTAACGATTTGTTAAGGTGGCACCGAAAAAAATTGTGTGCAGCTTGAATCACGTGATTGCTGCTCCGCCAGGTGGCGTTGGTTAAGGGTATAAACAGGGTGGGTGGATACGGATTCGACTCTCTCGCTTTAGTTGCAGTTACGGCCAGTTCACTTTTTTACATGGGTAAATGATTATGCAATGCATTAAGGTATGTGCATGTATAAGTATACATATTTACAAAGTATTCATTCTGTGTTTCAAAGTGTTAACGAACAGTTGTTGAAGCGGATCTCAGATTGCTAGTGTTTACTATTGTACATAGTTGTAATTATGTTGTATGGAAGATGGTACAACAGTGCATACCGCAATGTTAAAAAGCGGTAATTTTTTGTTACAAAATTACACATTTTTATGTGGTCCAAATCACCTTCGGGATTTTAAATTAAATTAGCAACTATTAATTAGTAAAAGTTTCTTTAAGAAAATGCCCGGAGTAGTGAGTCCATTTTTATTGTTTTAAATAATAATAATTGCCTTCTAGTGATGTTTTTAGTTGAATCTTGGATTGACAAGCCATGAGAAAAGTGCATGTTACAGAGGAAGTATTCTGTGACTACCGCCCCTTCGGCGAGGATTTGTATTGAATGTTGGCTGGCAAGCCATGATAACAGTGCATGTTTTATATCAGAATTTTTGTTAATCAGTTTTAGAATTTAAGATAAAATAAGTGCTTATAGAATAAACATGATATTTGATATGTCAATTGATGTTGGTTACTATAGTTGCATAATGCATTGAATGTTATAAACCATGTTGACATAGTAGTGTGTAGTTATTGTTAAAATTGCCTAATGTAAATCCTTATCGTAACACCCCTCCTCCCGGTATTTTGCTGTTGCAATACATTGAGAGAACACGGTTGCAGAGTGTTTTCCTACAAAAAGTTGTTTATCTCTGGTTTTACGTGTCGGGCTCCAGCAAGTTATGGAACGTGTACAGAATGTGTAAGAAAATTGTGTAATCGTTGGTGATGTACGAGATATGAGGTGTTTGTGAATGAATAAAGGCGGTCGTGTAACACACAGCGCATCCCGATATTACTGTGTGTTATGTTGGAATTCAATGGAACCTTGGCTTCTACGAGAAAATATATAGAATATATTTAGCGGACTTCTATTGGTTTTATGAGGTTTTTTAGGGAACTCTCATTAAACCAATAGAAATCCGCTGACTAATTTCTATACATTTTTTAAGTGCAATATTTTTACATTTTATTTGAAATGAGGATACTACACTGTCTTACCTGCAGACAAACGCAATAACAATGATGACCGCAACCAACAGAAGTACACCACCGGCTGCGGATCCTATCAACACTGTCGGGAGAGCTGGAGAGAAAAAAAGTTTATAAAAAGTAAAAATGTAGTGTTGTTTCTTCAACTTTTGCTATTGAAAAACAATTTTGTTTTTAAGTATAATTGCAGTCTAATTTGTGAAACAGCACCCGGACATACACTGTTTATGGCAAGTAGACGGACAAGGCTTCGGGTGTCATGTTTATGTTTGATATATTGTTTTTAGTGCAATGTTTACAACGATTTGTGACACTGGTAAACCTAACACACTGTCCCAGTGACATATTTTACGACTTCGTAAATTTACAACAGCTTTTTGTAACGGCGTCCTTGTCTTATCATCGGTGAAATTGTCACTCTCAAAGTCATTACTTCAGGTAATCCACCCCTACCCTACCCCAAACACACAATACAAAAAAAGTAAATAAAAACACAAACAGAGTGAGTGAATTATTGTTAGCACAGCCTTTGAAACATTATAGCCATTAGCGGCGAATAAACGAAAATAATAATAATAATAATAAGGATATTTGTATTGCGCTTTATCCACATCGCTAAGGGGCATGCTCTAAGCGCATCGCATATTATTACCCTGGTCATCGGATCCAATGTTCACTCTGTGACAGTCACAACTCCCTGGGGAGTATACAACCCAAGTTGACAGTAAGGCGCTAGAAGGTTAGCACTCACATTACTCACGTCTTCCATACCAGGTACCCAGTTATACTGCTGGATGCTAGCATATGCGGACGATCTTATCCTTCTTGCAAGCTCAGCGGAAGACCTAAATCGTTTATTACATGTTTTAAATACCTGGTGTGTAGATAATTGTATTAGTATTAATAAGGATAAGTCAAAGATTGTACATTTTAGAAATACTAACGTACCAAAAACAACAGCAACTTTCAGTAGTGGTAATTCTGTTTTAGATATTGTCGATAGTTACAATTATCTAGGCCTACTGCTCACTGAACATCTGGATTACACTGCCATGGCAAAAGTAGCAACGAAATCAGCCAATAGAGCTTTAGGACTTCCTATTTGTAAATATAAGGCAATAGCTGGCACGCAATACTCTACTTAATCAAAATTGTATAACACAATGGTTTGGTTGGTTTTAAGTTATGGGGCATCTATATTGGGTCATCGTGACAGTTCTACAGTAAATGCCGTTCACCACCGTGCTATGAGGTTTTTCTTAGGGTTGGGTAAATATGCACCTAATGTTGCTATTAATGGGCATATGGGATGGGTCCCTCCAATTGTTAGACAGTGGGTGTGTGTTGTTAGACAATACTGCCGTTTTACGAAAATGTCATTGCGATTGAATAAACGTGTTTTTATATAGTCTAAACGGTGTGCTGGTGGACGGGTTAGAAATTGGAGCTATCGTGTGAGTGCAAAACTGAGTGAATGGGGTTTGAACATTTCAGAGAATGAAAAGGCGAAGAATGTATGTACATGTGTGCAAGATATATGTATGGAAAAATATATGTATGATTGGTATAAACTGTTATGCAAGACAAGCGAAAGAACGAGGAGTAATACATTATGTACGTACAGCATGTTTAAAGATGTGTATGGATGTGAAAGTTATATTTGTATGAATATGCCTTGTTCTTACCACCCTGCCTTTTCCACGTTTAGATCGGATACTGCGCCTCTAAAGTTAGAGACTGGCAGGTATACAAACATGAAAGTAGATGAAAGAGTGTGATTTTAGTGTAATAAAAGTGTGGAAGATGAACGGCATGTACTACTGTATTGTCCCCTGTATGAAGATTTGCGTGAATATTTGTATGAAAATGTCAGTTTTAGCTATCCCAACTTTTTAGATTTATGTGAGAATGATAAGCTTATTTTACTTTTCAAATATAATGAATATTTTACAGCCAAAACCTGCTTTTTAATCTTACAACGAAGAAAACATATTTTATATGGATGATATTAATCTCTTATAATTCATTGACCCTTTTTACGTGTTTGCTTTTATATATTTTATTGTACATTTTACTTACAGTGTTACATGTATATAGTCTCTCGTAACCCTTAAAGGGTGGCTCACTTTTATGTTACTTTATATGTAATTATGTATATATTATTGTGAGGTGAGACTCAAATAAACCATCTGTCTGTCTGTCTGTCTGTCTATAATCCCCTTCAGTCTGAGCCAGTTGTGTTTTCCCAATATCCTTTAACCTGGCGGTCATAGTGGTTCACATTATCATAAGCCTGCAACCCAAAGCATAAAACAATACAACCCAATTTTGAAAAATATTTAAATGTTTATTATTTATTTATTTATTTACACATTTAACAATTTATGATATATAAAAACTAGGGTAAGCAGCAGAGGCACTCAAGGGTTAACACGGGACAGAGTAATAGATTTATATTCATACCGCTTGAGTTGGATTCATGTAAGTTATCGCCTCAGGAAGTATTTAATTTCCCTTCAACACACGTAATTTCGAGGGAGACAAACAGGTTAGTAGGCTTTATATCGAAGGGCTGATTAACTGTCAAAACATATGTGTCTGTATACCCAAAGGAAATTTTTCCTTTGTTAGGCGGTCTCGCCCAATGACCAACACAGTACAATACTTCCACTAACTCAAATTAACACAAATAAGTCTTAAAAGGTTTGTAAAGCTGATAGCTAGTCATCTTCACTATCTGTTCCATCTTCTACAACTGCTTCCAACCTTCTAATATGCTCCTCAACAATTTGAATTTGCGCCTCAGTGTTTTTAAGTCCTTTGCCATTTTCCACAACTTTTGGCTCTGCTGTTTTTATCTCAGGACATACCGTAATCATTTTAATACAGTAGATTAGGTGGCAAATATGATCGAATCATTTCAAATGTGAAATTTTTCACATTGGTAGATTTTTTATGCTCTTTTATATTCGAGCGGGACGCACCTGATTTGACTACAAATGTGGTCGCCATCTTGATTTCCAAAATGGCCGCCATCAAAATACAAATTTGTCAATACCTCAGCTCAAAGACACAGAACGTCTTGATTTAAGTTGCTAATCCTATGTTTCCATACCTAAGGAATGCAGTAAAATTGACTACAATACTATATTATCAATTTTTATGTCAAAATTATACATAACTATTTTTGGAATATAATATATAGGAAACCACATGTAGTACAGTAGATTAGGTGGCTAATATGTTCAAATTTTGACTACAATTGTGGCCGCTATCTTGGTTTCCATTATGGCCACCATCGAAACACAAATTTACCAATATCTCAACTCACAGGACACATAACATATTATTTTAGTGGCTAATCATATGTTTATATACCTAAGGAATGCGCTAGAATTGACTACAATACTCCATTATTAACTTTTGTATGTCAAAATTAAACACTATTCTTTAGTACAACCATATGTTATATTTAGGATCACACTATCTGAAAAAGTGACTATTCTATCACTTTGCGTTTTTGAGTCCCGTGCGGGATTCAAACCCACACCCTCAGAGTCAGGCATTAAATCGCCAGCACTGAGCATCCTAATATGCCTTAACCACTCGGCCACGGAGACTTAGACAAAAACAAAGTTCCACATCCTGTACTTAAGATAAAGCTACGGATTAAGGACTAGTGTACCGACAGGCTTGCCATACTGTATGAAAGAGTGCTACGCCAAAGGATGACCACCATTTAAAAAAAGGAGACAATATGGAACATTACCCTTAACGTCCCAATGTGGTCGCGTAAAGGTATCATGATGGTATTTGAAGATCCTAATTGTGGAGGGAAGCAATGGGGCTGAGATACAGAAACTGGCATAATCCTAAGGTTGTTAAGATCGAGACAACCCTCGAGGGAGTACCTAATCAACTGTATTCACAGGGTATGCCCAAGCATCAACAGTGGGACGAGGCTATCAAATACTTTGGTGGAAGTTCCAAGCACGATCCTGAAGTAGCTATGGTGAAGAGGGCGCTTGACCTATATCCTGTGAATGTGGGCGAGTTTCTTACCACAAAGTATGCATTGTGGCTAGAACAACGAATGATGGTCAACTGCATGGGTCTGGACGTATGGTTATGAGTGCGAGTGAAGGTATCACTTTACAGATTACAAAGGAAGCGCAGGCAGCTGGGAGATTGAACTCGTACCTATTTGTAGTATTGGGTGCGCAACTCAATATACAGGATGGTCGATTTGTCTCGGCAATCTATTAACCTACCGAAGGAGCCTCATAAGGCCATTATATGCGGTCAAACTAACTGCAGTAAGACGGAAGCACTTTTTCTGGAAAGTCTGTGTGTACTTCGAGTATATCCGTCTGTCATCCTCGTAAGTAGTTACCAATGGCCCATGGAGTCTGTGTGAAGGTTAGTTCTTTTTCTACAAACAGACCTTTTAGATCATCATGAGATCTTGGGGCACGAGGGATTGGGTCAAATTCTTCCTTAATGGCCTTCCCTTTCCGTTCCTTTTTTTTGCGAGGTGGTAGGATAGGTCGGGTTTTTTCAGTCTGTAAGTGTTTAAGCAAGTTCTTTTTGACTGCCCTGGGAATCGGCTCATCCAGGATGTTTTAAACTACATAGAGGAGAGACGAATTGGGTATTTCTGCCAGTAGCTGCTTTGTATATTCATTCATTGTTATGGGTATACTATATTCACGCATTTGTCTAAATAGAAAATTCGGTTCATAAGACTGAAAAAAACCAATGGAAATTAAATTAATGGCTTACAACCCAACAAATGCTGGCTGCTTTTTAGCCCTTATCACTCGGTTTCTTAGTTCGTTCATAACATAGGTATAAATACGTCTTGTCCGGAGTTCTATCTGAAAGAAATGCTTTTGATTTCGGTCGGCCCCACATGGGTTGCATAGGTAAGCCTCAGAATGGGTCCCTGTGCCACACCTCCGACAGGGCTTTTGGGTTGGGGAATTCTTGCATATACACGCTAGGCGAATATTACAATGCTTTCTGATATAACTTTTACCGCAGTGCTGTTAAGAGTGAACGACCAGCCACTCACAATTTTGTTTACCTTTTATGGTTGTATACTATATGTGCCCTATTCTCTAAATGGAAGTTCGACCCTCGTATAAACCTGAATAATGGTTCAGGATGGGGTGGGGTGGGGTGGGGCATAAGGGTGAGAAACAAAGTGTTCCAGGAATCCTATTATGTATACTACTTAAAAACAGAAAACAAGTACCACAATTGTGCAGTTATTTTCTTAAAAAGTGAAATAAATGAAAACTAATGGTATATTATCCTTAGTTACGAACACTACATGAATGTTTATCATTAGGAGAAAGCTAAGTTCAGCAAGGTACATATGCCGGTCGTCTATTGAGAGTTTCTTTGAAACTTCTGCTAGCCCTTCACTATCAAAAACCAAAAATGAGACGTCTTGTCATTCATTGTTGGTTTTGCTAGTGTTGCTACCACATTGCCTCGTTCTCAGGAAAGATAATGCTTTTGTAGCCACATATATTTCTGGACACGCGTTTTCATGTATGTAACATCAACTACTCCAGTATCCTCATCAATATTCAGGATTTGTCCAATACACATTGCAACAGATTAACTTGGGGGGAACATTTGACTGCTACAAACCTTGATGGTTGGAGAGGAACTTTAATTTCAGTGGCACAATGTAACGGTTCTTCATCTTCAATGACGAGATGTAAAGGCTCTTCATCTTTACCGGCAGGGTGTAAAAGCTCTTCATCTTCATCGACCAAATATAAAATTTCTTCATCTTCAATGGCAAAATGTAAAGGCTTTTCCTTAGTGGCACTTTGTAACTTTATGTGTTGTTTTCTTTACCATGCCTACTTCCTGACCCATGGTTTCTCATTAATGTTTGTTGCATCTTGATCAGTCACTTGTTGTTTTACCTACATTCTCCATTCTTTACTGCCATTATATTTAACATGACCGATATATACCCACAATTCTAATAGTTTAAAAGTCCTTTTCATAAAAAATGAAATAATCACATTTGGTTACGGATACTACATAATTGTGAAGATGACCTAAAAGAATATTATTACTTTATAATTGTCACATCATAATCATGTGGTCACTGCCTTGAGATGGCACAACTTGGAATTTTTGGGGGGCTATGAATAGAAGATGCAACCTTGTTTTCCCCAGTGATGAGACATCTAGTTTGTTTCAATTAAAGTTAATTTACTTCTACACAAGGACAAATGAACACCTTACTACATCCTGGGTAACTACAGGGCAATTGCGCTCACTACCGACTATGCTACATGGCCCTGGGATTAAGCGGTGGGTTTCTGCCGAGTTGAATTACGTGTCGGTAAATATAGCTGTCCAATGTAAATGACCCGTCTTTGCTGGGTTCAAGGGACGTAACTCTTGCCAACAACAATAGCTTTGTGCGTGATGTGAATTTCAAATTTGAA
>JAULCD010195206.1:0-10679 GCA_032361085.1 Calliostoma canaliculatum
CCCGACCCCCCACCCCAAACCATCACCACAAATACGAATAATTTAGAATCGGATGAAGATTCAATTTTAGGACATGTACATTGCAATATATTTAAAACCAAGATGTAGAATTATTTCTTGATAATATTGCACATATTGCAATAAAGAAATTAATATCCATGGAATATCTCGCTTGTTCATTACACCAATGACGTTCAAAGAATTGATATTTCTTTTAACATATGGCATTAACAATTTATTGCAGGAACTTGAAGCTCTTGTGAGGAGCAAGGTCTCTGCCTACCTCAAAGCCCATCGGGACAGTAAGATGGATGCTCTAAAAGTGAAGGTGGAGGAGCTTCAGGCTGCCAACGAGACTTGGAAGTCGCAGGCCAAGGAGCTTCAGAAGCAGGTGCTTGACCTGACTGTGCTGCAGGGTCGACTGGAGAAGAGGAAGGCTCATACAGCTGCACTCAGGGTAAGCAGCCAACAAGCCTGAGAGGGTCAGACTTTTTATTTAAAAAATGACAAAAATGGTAACTTGCACTGTCATCCCCATCCTGAAAATGAGAACATTTTATGTCCATCCTCCCTGAAAACTTGTACACAAGAATCGTAAAACCTCTCCCCCCATGTACATGTACAAGATTGCCGAGCCCCCATCTTTCATCTTAAAATACAATTGCTGACCTTCTTAACCCCTTAAAGTGCGAGAACACCTATCCTATGGTAATTTGTTTAAAAGAGCTCCACGAGGAGCTTTTTTAAACAAATTATCACAGGATAGGTTTTCAACAGTACACGGTGGTCATAGTTTTATGACTGGCTGAAATCAACTCTGTACTTTGAGGGTTGAAACTCTTCACCCACCTCTTATCATTAATTGTGAACAGTCCGAAACAAGCATCTCGTGCATTGCTTTTTTAGTGGAATTAAACTTTATGTTTAGAAGTTAGGGGATGCTTGGCATAAATATGGTGTTTAGTACCTTTACAATGCTACTGACAAATTTTCAATTTTAATGTTTATTGTCCAGTTTAAAAAGGCTTTGAAAACATACCCTGTGGTACTTTGTTTTTAAAAGATCATCAAGGGAGCTTTTTCAAACAAATTACTTCACAGTAGGGTTTTTTTTAGCATAAGGTGGTCAAAGTTTTAAGTCAGTTTAGTTTTAATGAAAAGGTCCCAACACAGACCACTTTCTTGTGCCAAAATAAAGATAATTCATGGAACTTTTATTACATGTTAATCTTTTCTAATTTTGGTTGAACTTTTGAAGACGCCAGGATATGCATTAATTTTCAAGTTTGACTGTAGGATTCAACAACACTTATTTAGGATTTACATGATTTGACTAAAATTGTATTGATCAGTGTGTTCGACAGCTGGAGAATGTCCCAAGGGAGGCAACTCTGGTACATAATACATACCACTATTAATAAAGAGTAAATACCATTTGACTTCTATTTAAATTTATTAAAAAAGATTCATGAAATAATTCTGCAATGATAATGTTTATAATTTTTATCCGGATTAAGGTTTAATTATCTCCTTTTTTTTGTTATAGCAAATAACAACACGTAGTGTTGCGGTACAAGCTGATGATACTAAGGTGAGTCATTTTGATCTTGTTAAAACCATTAACGCTGTCATTAATCATGTCCAGCTTTTTGTGATGCTCTTGTACACTGCTTTATATGTAAGTTAATATGATAACTGTGTTGTATGGCAGGAAATGTGTAACCCAGACAACGAGGTAGGATTGATTTGCGTATTCACACATTTTAATGTTTAGTAGTTTAACCCTCAAAGTGCCGAGTCAATTTCAACCAGTCTTAAAACAGTGACCACCTGTTGTTGAAAACCTATCCTGTGATAATTTGTTTAAAAGAGCTCCTGTATGAGCTCTTTTAAACAAATTACCACAGAATAGATTTTCAACAGCCTGTATTAGTTGGAATTTGAATTTTTTTTAGTAAATGTTGTGCTCAGGTTTTCAGACGCTGTTTGGGTGTGTTTTTTCCATTAAGATAATAAAAAAAAACTTAGGGTCGGCACCTGTATTGTAGATAAGGTCGGTTAATCGGAACCACAACACTTTTTTATTTGGCCTAATTCGGACATCACAAGTACAATGAGTTTAGTTGATAAAACGCTAAAATCGTTGTAAAGTTGTCTTCTCGGTTTGATAGACTTTCTAAAGAAAGTGCACCGTTTACAACGATTTTGGCATTTGCGAAATCATTTGTCTGATGTATATTTGTAAATACTCAGTGCTTTGATAAAGTAGAAGAGTTTGATTTTTTAGTATGTTTGGTTAATTTTTAAAATAAGAATACTTATTTGACATGGACATCTGTTTCAATAGATTCCCTTGAACGGTTTACATTACAAATATATTTCTTGTATTTTTTATTAGAATTATTGATGGGTTTTTTTAAATGCATATTTCAGAACAAATTTTAACCACGTTTTCATTTACTGTATATCAATACATGATTTTGAAAAGGAATCTCTTTCATGTCAAAATAGGAATATACTGCAAATTTAAGTTTTTTTCCCAATTTATGTCAATTGTTATGTGTTTAAATTTGTGATAATTTTAGATGGACATTTAATTTACAGCGCGGCTTAAATTTGACATTAAGTATCATAGTATCAAAATGTTTCCGTCTCAAAATCAGACCTCTTTTAATACTTTTCCCGCGCGGGTCCCCGTCCTCCTTATTATTGTCCATTTCACGGTTGTTGATTTCAAGGAAAGACGCTTAACCGCGTGCATTAAATTTTCATGCATGGGTGACTAACAAACCAGTCACAGAGGTTCACAAATTAACATTACGAAAGGATAACATGTCCACAAGAATGGCTAAATTGATTCGTTGGAAGTGACACACGACTCGCTGTGTTTGAACAGATTGACACGAAATGTGAAAAACCTAAGAGTATAATTGCAAGATTGTTGATTTCATATTCAAAAACGCTTAAGACAACCAAGGTTATGATCAATGCGGTTGGGCTGAATTTGTAGTGTCAATTATTGCAAATTTGTTTAAGCTTTTAAGGAACTGGCCAACTCTATGATATTTTATCAACCCATTGTTTTCTAAGCTGTAGATTATCGATGTTCGCAATTGTATTTTAAAATCACGATATTATTAGGTCTGTTGTAGTTATTTGTTTTAATTTTGTGTTCATGTAAAATATTAAATTGTGAAGATTATTGTTTTACAGTTTGTTTAATTATTAACATTTATTTGACATCTGATGTTATTTTATATTGTACCTTTGTTTAGAAATATTGATGTTTATGTGGGTTAGCAAGATTTGTTTTGTATTGATTTAGAGCTATAGCGTGGCCACCTGTTTAAATTACAAATCAAACTTCCATATATGGAAAAAACATCCCCAAAATAATTTTCACGCCAACATTTAGTTCTTTACTCCTTCCAATTTGTAAATATAAAACGTGATTATTCTTAAATTATTTAATTAATTAATAACTTGTAGCAAATATATTTTGAAAATGCATAAATTAGTTTTTTTATTTTTTACTTTTATTATTATTTTTTGGTAAAATACTTGAATGTTTGAACCAGGAATATTAGCTGATTAAATAGTACTAGTAGCTCATTTAAAGAGTATGAATAATTTAAAACAGTTTATTATTGTAAATAGTACAATTGTACACTCCATCTATTCAATGGACAGTGCGAGTTTATTGTATTGTTAACAATGCAAGGGATCTTTAGTGGGAGAACACTGGTGTGGCTTGTGATAAAAAACACAATGGCTGGACAGGTCAGCAACACCATTTTAACAGGTGTTGACCAGTCGCAGTTCACGTATGATAAGACTTGACTCGACCGTGATCTATCTCAAACACTTTCATATATACATATCGCTTCTCCAAATGTTGACTTTCATGAACGCAATTGTTTATCATGGTAAATTCTTTTTTAAAGAGCATAACGTACCAAAATTATGCGATTGGATAAAATTTTATTTTCCAGAACAATAAATTATTTATTTTTTAAATGAATTTTGAATCTCAGATAAAGTTTTCATTTATTTGAAGATGAATATTGTTGTGACTAAATATAAAAGTGGACCAATTGGTTTGGTTTACAAATACCAGAATCATTGTAAATTGTGCACTTTCAAGAAACACTTGTTTATCAAACTTTACGTACAATACCTCGAATGGTACATTTAAAAATAACATATTAAGTTAATTTATTTTTTAACTTTCCAGGTGATCCGATCCGAAACGTTGTCCAATCCAGAGATTTCCGGATCAGCTGTACAGATCTGTACAGATACCAGTTGCTTCACGGGTTGTATAGAACTCCGCTAGAGTTATTCCCCTTTTCGTCGCCATTATGGTCGAACGCGAGTCTCTACCAGCAGTTCGACAAGAAATTATGGCAGTACAGCGCACCACAGAGGGAAAAATCCTGCGAGAATGGCACCCCCTCTTATGAAAAGGGCTCCTTCGAATGTGTCAAGTGCTTAAAACAATTCACAACCCCACACGGACTTGAAGTTCACGTGAGACGCTCCCATAGCGGTCGGCGGCCATATGCATGTGACATCTGCAACAAGACCTTCGGTCATGCAGTCAGTTTGTCCCAGCACAGGGCTGTCCACAGTCAAGAGAAGAGTTTCCAGTGTAACCAGTGCGGGAAAAGCTTCAAGCGTTCCTCAACACTCTCCACCCATCTCCTCATCCATAGCGACACCCGACCCTACCCATGCCCTTATTGCGGGAAGCGATTTCATCAGAAATCCGACATGAAGAAACACACCTACATCCACACAGGTAAGGGCAGATAACTCTTAATTTTTAGACATGTTGGTAACGGCTTTGGATTGGTGCGGAGCGACGTTTCAGTGTAGATATTAACACCTGTATCTGCCAGTAGCAACGTTTCGGTGTAGATACTAGCATCATTCTGAAGCAAGTTTCACTTGCTTCAGAATGGTGTTGGTATCTACACCGAAACGTCGCTCCTGAATGATACTGGTGTTAGTATCTACACCGTCGCCACTCAACATCAACATATATAAGAAACAGTTGTCCTTTATATTCCAACTTCTAAATACCATTCAAAATCCTGATTTTACACTTTTATATATATTTTTTCTTTTCGTTTTTTTTCTGTCTTCTCCTTTGGGATATTCTTCTTGTGTAGTTACACTCTTTCGTTATTTTCTTAATATATATCTTCACCTTCCTCCCATATCTTCTTTCTATCTTTATTTCCCCTTAAGTTATTAGTCTCCTTCACCTACTTAATCATGCGTTACTTTTTCTTTCTTCTATCAAAGAGTGTCTTTTCCATTCTCATACTTTTTCATCGGCAACACCATAATTTTCTTCTCAATCTTCTTCCCTTTTTTCTTCGAGTTCTAAATGTTTCTTCCCTACCTTCATTAACACCATATTTAATTTTCTTTATAATCTTTGGGCTTTTAAACTCACGAAATAACTTAAGCATTGCTTTTAGTTTGTTGCTTTAACACCAGCGTCTTTTACTAAATTAAATAGATGTTTTCAAGTCAAACTTTGTCAACCACCACCAAAACAAAATAATATTTATCCTCACAACAAAAAATTTAATATTTTTTACTGAAGCGTATATTTCAAAAATATTATTTTGAAAAATAAAATAACATTAAACAACGAAAATAGATTCTTACGAATAGAAATTAATAAACCATAGCTCGTTTCCATTAATATGTACATTAACCAAAGGTCCGAAATGCTCCAGCAAATACTAGCCCGCATGAACAATTTGATAAAAAGGTAAATTATTATTTTAAATTTAATGAATTTAAATTAAATACTTCAATGCAAATTATTGAGTATAAACAAGAATATATTCACTTTTTATCTTTAAATTGCATACACATAAAAAACTAAGCTTGTATGAGTATTTTAATTTTTACCACTCGGCAGTAAATTAGCAATATCACTAAACACAGTCGACCATTAACTTTAAATAATGTTATGTGATGTACAGTTTATCGATAATAAATTTGATCTGATAGTTAGACAAGAGAAACACAACAATGGGGTAATTATTTATGAGTCGGGGCGTGACGTATTGATCTAAGGTTATTCATGACACCGCCGCCATTTGCGATTGTTGACGCTGAGCTGAATGCTTATCAATATTAATAAACCTACATGTTTAATTACGCATACGATGCTTGACATATTACACGCAACATGACCCCGGTGTTAGACGTAGTATATAAAGCGTTACTTTGTGTTTATGCAAAGGATATATATATATATTATATAATAGAGAGAGAGAGAGAGTGTGTGTGTGTGTGTGTGTGTGTGTGTGTGTGTGTGTGTACACAATATTACATATATAAGTTTTTCCAAAAAGATAACGACAGAAGTCGTCTTCCGACATGTTTCATTTTTGTCTTCAGAGAAGACAAGAATGAAACATGTCGAAATATGACTTGCGTCGTTATCGTTTTGTAAAAACTCATAAATTCTACATTGTATCGTGTATTCTCAGAAATTATTTGTATAATTGAAACTTTCTGAGAATACACGTGGAAGTGTATAAGTAATTAAAAAAGTAAAATATTTAGCATTTCTTTCTACACAAATCGATATCTATAATATCTGCAAATAATTCAGTATTTTGTATATTTCTCACTCATATTTTAGGAAATATTTACTTTTATGTTTTGTTAGAAAATCAAAGTTGTATCAAATTTACTTGAAATGTGACAAACGGACATTTCATACAGTTGATCTAAAATTAAACTTAGATTTGTCAAAACAAATTAGCTACAATTAAAATTCGAGTTAGAAACATTTGACTCGTATTCTGTTTCAAATAATCATGATGACGTTTTTAAATTTGATTGAAAATTGTCAAGATCAGACGAAAATGGGAGGAATAGTCGAAGAAGAGCAAAGAGCGAAATAATTAGCTTAACACGGGGCTGATATTGAATATTTCACCTTCAATAATTGATGTCACCCTATTGTTAAGACCTGAACTTGAATAGCTACACACAGATAAAGCTCGGGTCCCTGGGGTCTCAGAGAAAGAGACCAACGCGACCCTACAGACTTGTAATAAAATCAAGGCCGGGGACGGTTTAGTGTCGTCGTTTAAAGCAAGGCGAAAACGTAACGTAATTATTTCGTTCGACGAGTCCTGGTCTTAGGGTCTTGCGATAATCAGTTAATTATGGCCGTTCATATTAACTTCAGCATAATTACAGACATTGAGCTTATGACAGAAACTTAATTGTGACATTTGTGATCGCGAAACACAAATATTAACTGCGGAGTGGGGCACGGACTCTCGCGCGCTTTCACCGAGGTCTCGCGAGATTTGTTTTGATGGAACCGAATTAGCTTCAACGTTGGAGCTGTTTATAGAAATACAGCTCCAATTTGCGTTCTAATGGGCACTTATGTAGACCCCGAGCATTTGGGACAGATTTTGTCGTGTATTTACAGAACAAGTTAACTGGCAAACCTATGATTTTGATAATATCTGCCATGACTTGGAGTTATTTTAAAATCGGATATTTAAATTTAAAATTAGCAACAAAGTTTACAGTTTTTCAAACAGAACAGATTCAACGTTACATTTAGTTCGGCTTATAAAAACAAAAAAATTTGTAAACTGCACACTTTTAAAAACTTTTGTATTTTTTGTTAAAGTGCCTAGTTTACAAAATGAAAATGATACAATTAGTTGGCAAAAAATGGCAGGAAATTGTTGTAAACTATGCATTTCTTTAAGAAAACATTTTATCGGAAAATTGCTGTTTACAATGATTTTGGCAAATACAACAAACATGTTTGGTAAATAACAATAAACAAATTATATATTCGTAAAAACAAACACCTTTAGAAAGTGCATAGTTTACAAGGATTTGAAACCTTTGTAAACCGAACGCACGGACCGAATGTTATAAAAATGACTGATGTTAATTCTAATTTCATTATTTCAAAAGTACTTTTTTTAAAAGTTAGTTTTGACACAGCTGCTTTTATATTCTTGTTTAAATAGGTCACGTGGTCTGTTATGCTTTTATTGCCAAAAATATGATTTATAAAAAATGAGTCATTTAAACAATTTGAATGATTAATTCATGATTTGGTTAAGAAAAACCTGATATAGGGATGCGTCATGGTGTCGGGTTATTGTTACACATAAATAGGATGTAAATTACTTGTGTGATAAGCGACACATAAATATGAACAATGTTAACAGCACGTGCGATACATCTATGCAATTGATAACTGACAGGATCAAAGAGTTTGGCACGTGATTGTGACATGAACATCTGTTGGCAACTGGCCAATTACGTAGCAAGATTACACTTTTTGATTGTCCTCTTGAATTTGTTAACCCATAATCAATGGGGGTTTCCTCTCTACTGAAAGTACTTTAACACAGACGAGAGTTTTAAACAATAAAAAGTCACAATCGAGATACGTAACGATATTCCATTAGTTTCCACTTGGTTTAATATTTTATAAAACATAATCTAGAATTCAGTTCAGAAAACAATCATTTGAATTGCAAAGATATGCATTTATAAATAAAATTTGTAACTAATTATTGTCTTGGTAATTTTCAGGTGAGAAGCCATACAAATGCAACCATTGTGGAAAAGCCTTCAGCCAATCTTCCAATCTGATCACGCATTGCCGAAAACACACTGGGTTTCGGCCTTTTGGATGCGACAAATGCGGGCGTGCATTTCAGAGAAAAGTTGATCTTCGCCGCCATATGGAAACGCAACATGGCGAGATTGAAAAAGTTGACGAATCGAATACAAGTCTTGACCACAAAGGAGCGTCACGCGACGCAGTCGCGATGATGTCACCGGAAGTATCTCCAACAGGAAAATCCACCCCGCAGAAAAGTGCGCAGACGTCAACGCCTGATATTTCGTCTGTTTCCCATAATTCATCATTGCGTGCTTCCCCCGTTTCATCCTTGTCGCCTGTAACCTCACCGCAGTTATCTCCCTTCCAAGGGCAGATAACTCCCCTTATTCTCTCCCAACCTCAACGACTTACTGAAGTGATGGACTCAAAGGACATGTATGTTTAAGATCGAGTCCTCTACAGAATTTTAGTACATTTCAATTTGTTTGGCTTTCAAATTGAATAGTATAATTATTGTAGTTGGGAATTGCGGCAAGTCACAGAGACATTTCAAATAATGTTTATTTCATGTGCCATATTTAATAATTTAGTATGAATCTTTGAACCCATTTTACCCAATAGTTTCTTTTTCAAGTATTTGTGAACTACTTACACCATGCAGTTCAACCAGGACTAAGGTGGGGCATGGTAATAATAATTGACTTTTTGCTCAAAGAAGACAATATCTTAACGATATTTGCTCAATTATATATTAAAAGTGTTCACGTTGGTTAAAGCTTATTGCTCACAAAACCACTGAACCAATTGGTTTGAATTACAAATGCCAAAATCGTTGTAAATTGTACTCTTTTTAAAGACAAACTTGTTTTTTTTTTAAAACGTGCACACTTTACAACGATTGTAACTTTAGGATCATTTGGGGTTTTATTTACAAAGGCAATAATCGTTGTAAACTGTGATTTTTTTAACTGGCACTGGTTAAAATAACTTTTAACTTTTAAACTGTTGTTTACAAAATAGTTGTGAATTTGACCACCCACCTCCTCCCGCCCCTTTCCCTTCATTATTGTTTCCTTCAAAGTGCACCGTTAACAATAATTTTGAAATTTATAAACCATAACTATTGACATGTTTATTAGTTAAAAACTTCCCAGTTTACAACAATTTGGACATCTCTAAACCAAACCCTTTAGTTTGTATTTTTGTTTGAATTCGCACAGTTTACAACAAATTTAAAATTTGTAAATCGAGCCCAGGGGCTCAGTGTGGCTGATTTTCTTAAAGCGCCGTTAATTAGGAATTCTACTGAAACCTCAGTGAACCGTATATATTACACAGTTGTTTAATACCCTGGATATATGTCGTGTTCACACACGTAACTACTTACATACGTATTTATTCCTCTTATATATATTTAAGCATGAAGGATTCTTATCACTAGTGTTCTGTAATCTATGATTAATTGTGGGTATTTGCATAAATCATAAAACCATATTCAGAGATTACAGGTGTCAAATGTACACGAAACCTATGATTATAAAGCGTATTTATGGTTTTATGATAAGTAAGATATTGTAATTAGTTGTGAGTCACGGCCACCAACGAGTTAACCCTAAAAATGCCAAAATCACTTTACTCGGACCTACAGTTGTAACTAGGGTGTAACGATTCATCGATAGTATCGATATCGTCATCGCCTGTCATATGATACGATGCATCAATGAAATTTTCATTTTGGCAATACATCACGATACTTTTATTGTGAATATAGACGATGCATCGATGTATCGCCACCAACGACAATACATCGCGACACCGCGTAGTGAACTTAACAAGACATTAGAGAGTTAAGTTCGTAATGCAATGCTGGGAAAGTAACACGTTAGCGCTAGGTACATTCACCACATGTTGGGAAAGTCTGTAATACGAAAAAAGAAAATTAAAAATGAGACAAATACGTAAAAAAAAACCAAATTGAATTCTATATAAGAAAGTTGTTTATCTTCAGACAAGTATCGTGATACATTTCGTC
>JAULCD010195317.1:0-16609 GCA_032361085.1 Calliostoma canaliculatum
ATATATATTCTCTGCTATGAAATTGTATGAATCACTTCATTTGTAATTACAATATTGAACTGTTATGCTCTATGGGCTCCTGGCCTAGAAATTCTGAATAAAATCCTTCACAAACTTTGGTTTTAGGCATTAATTAATCTTTACTTTGACTAACCAGCACCACCCTGCCCTCTTAGCCTGTTGTCAAGCACGTGCTGTTGGAACCTGAGGACATAGGGAAGGATCCACTGATCCAATGAAAACAGATTTTTGCTAATCATACAGACGGGAGGGCACTAGTTTTGATCGAGAGAGGCACAGAGGAACATTTAAGTTCATGTTTCATTTGAAGGTGGAGCTATCATGGTTTATCGCCGCTAATGACTGAATATTGCCCAATAAGACGTAATAAATTTACGACGTCGTAAACCACATCAGTGGGTTAATGGGTTTGGTTTACAAGTGCAAAAAAATCGTTGTAAACTGTGCACTTTCCAAAGCAAAACTTGTTTTTCTTTGGAAAGTGCACAGTTTACAACAATTTTTTGTATTTGTAGACTAAATCCATCAACCCAATGTCATGATTTACGACGTCGTAAAGTTATGACGTCTTTGTACAACGGGGACCTGGACTAGGCTGTTCGATAACGATAATACTGCTCTCGCCACACGTCCCCCCGTGGGGTTTCCGGGGAGTGTCTTCGGGCACTGGAAAGAATATGACCCCAGTGATCCATGCTTGACGTACAAGCCGGCTAAATTGAGCGATATTTGCTGTTGGTTTTCTTTCTGTCAGTCTCTTTTTTTCATCTGCTACTCCCTCGGTGTGCCTCTTGTACACCACATGGCGACATTGCTGAAATATTGCTGAGAGCCATGTAAAACTTTATTTCACTCACTCGCCACACGCCCAGTCTTCATATACAATATTGCCAGATCCCATCCTGCTCAAACTGTTGTTCAACAACTCGAACACCACGCCGTTGAGACACTATCCTGACCAACCAAAAGTCCAGACATTTAACCTATTGAGTATGTGTGTGACATTGCGGGACATAGGGTGAGAGCAAAAGATCCTCCAGTTCCAAACATTTAGTAATTAACCTATGCATTGCATGATAAGTGGTAGCAGATCTCCCAACATAGAATCAGACGTCTGATGACCAGCATGAGGCAGTGTGGTTGAAAATATAATTCAAGTGCGAGGCAGTTACTTCAGATACTGAGTTAACAAGTCAATGTGGACCTTACTAGTGTGTTGGACATTATGATATGTAAGCTGTGTTGTGGGTCTTTTGTAATGGCCCCGACAGTCATACTTATTTCACCTTATTTTATTGTGATTTTAGTAAACTCTAGTTTGCTAAATTAAACCCTCAATTAGTGCTCAAATTTGGACTTGTGATGTCATTTTTTTAAGAAACGCTCACACCAGGCCATATAAACCGTTTAATGTGCTTTTATAAGCACAATTTTAACGAGGTTGAAGATCCAGTTTTAAAAAGTACACACACACACACACACACACACACACACACACACACACACACACACACACACACACACACACACACACACACACATACACACACACCGTTAACTCAATTAATCGTCACCCATATTTATATGAGTGAGTCAATCTTGTTACAACCTACTGGAAAATTTCTTCTAGATACATGTGTCTATTGTTGTTCACTGCTTAAAAGACACTGCTTAATCACAGATAAAACATGAATTTAAAGTATTCTGATAAATCATATTTTTTAAATGATGATATTTTAGAAAAATACGTAATTTGCACCAAATATAAAGTGAAAATTACCTTTGTCACGTTTACTGAAATGGTTACATCATATTTGAATCAGTGCAATCCTGGAACTATGTCTAAAGAAGCCCAAAACACAGTTTATGTCAATATTTGGTGTATCCTCTTGTGCACGAGTGGCGTCAGCCTACCGTTTCCTCTTCCCTAAATCAAACCTTAAACTGGACGTTTAAGTATTTTAACAAAGCAGCATCGAGTTCACGTAAATTTGGGACATTTGGGTGTTTTCTCGAACTTGACGGCCTAAAATGTCCCACAAATGCTCTACGGGATTGAGATCAGGACTTCGTGCTGGCCAAGGAAATGTCTTAATCGCATTCTGACGTAAACATTCGCGGACAGCACGTGATCTGTGAGGTCGGGCGTTGTCATCCATGAATATCGGTCTTGTGGCCAATAAATGATTATCAAATCGGGAATAATTGCCGTTTCCAAGATGTCATGCTGATACCGAGGTCCGTTAAGAGTGCCATGCACACTGATCAAGTCCAGTTGACATGAAAAAGATAAGCAACCCTACACCATTACGGACCACCAAAGCAATGGTTTTAAGAAGTTGAGTTCGGCCATGGCTGTATTCGGTTGCCCCCAGACACGTGTACGCCCGTCCACCAGGTGCAAACGGAACCGGTTTTCATCAGAAAAAGGAACCCTCCTTTGTGATCGAATGTTCCAGTTCTGACGTTAAGTTGACCACTTCAAACGAGCTTGTCTATGTTCCTGTGTTAACAGTGGACGTTTAATTGGTCTTCTGGCTCTGTGCCCGGCTGTCTTCAAACGATTTCGGACGGTTCTGCTTTAAATTGCTCGGCCACCTAGCCACTGTGATCTTAAAACTGTAGCGTTGTCAAACGGACGTCGCCTTAAAAGCCGTAATAACGTTGCATCTTCTTGCCTGGATTTCTTTTGAGGCAGACCTGACTGTGGTCTACCCTTAACTTCCTTTGTTGCACGGTATGTTTGCACTAATCTTGCAATTATAGAAAGGTGACGTCCATGTTACCGTCCAATGTCCCTAAAAGACAATCTCGCATTGTTCATTCCAATAACCTGTCATCGTAATGCTTTTGACAGTCTACGACGTGTCATGATGGTGTTTTACAGCGATCAAACAGTCTTTGTCAAGAAACGTGTACTTTTCAAGGTGTGCAAAGGTAAACAAAAATACCTGATTTCAGAAAATTTAAAGGTGGTACTTCATGTGCAGTACATGAAACAGCAATCGCGATGTATAAAGAAACGTCATCAAACATTTTTCAACTAGCAAACACGAATAGATAATAAGGTTTTGTATGAATACAAAAATGTAGGTCACACATGCTTTACATACATTTTTGTTATTCATATACAGTGTTATTATCTATTCGTGTTTGTGTTTCTGTTGTTTGCTAATTGAAAAATGCTGGGGACGTTTCTTTTGCACGTGAGTATATATGTTTTGTCGTGCTAACATCCCGTCATTTTTTTATATCTATGTTGTGTCGTGCTATTGTTATTTTGCTACATGTATATGACTAGTTCAACTAAACAACTCTGTCAACTGTCTGTCAAATCTTCAACATGTTCCTATTAATAGTAATACGACCTCGCCCCCACACCCCTCCCCCTAAAAATATGTTGATGTACATGTATATTTTACTTCTGAATTATACATGCATACATTAAGTAGTGAAACATTTATTTTTTAAACTATGTATGCTAATTGTCATTTTTATTGAAGGACTGAGGTCCCTCAATTGTCTGTCCAAATTATTACATAAGCATACATGTTTTAAAAATAAATGTTTCTTTGTATTATTGTGTGCTTGTATAATTTATTCAAATTATACAGATTCAGAAGTAAAATATACATCAACATACGCTTTGGAAAAAACTCGGAAATAGGGACCTGTTGCAGATTTGACGGTCATTTGACAGACTGGAACGGATTTCATTTAACATGTCATATCACTTTGTCGTGTTCTGGCCATGTCATGTCGTCTTATAGCGATGTGGCGTCGTGTTATTATGACCTTTTTACATAACTATGTCATTATGTGGCCAGGTTATGTCGTGCTGTCGCATTTTCGCTAGGTTGTGTACATTCTGTGATTTAAAGTTGCTATGGTTCTTCTCATGTAACACATGTTTTCACAGGACGATGCAGATCTTCACGTTTGCAGTTTACGCCTTTTCACTATGGGCGTCAGCCAATGGAGGTAAGTTCAATGTAAACAAATAAAAGGAAGTTGAAATTATTAACTTTTTTGCATAAAAGCGTCGGTATAGATTCTAATACCATTTTCAAGCTTAAAAACGGTACAAGAATCTATACCGACACGTCGCTATCGTGCAATAAAGAATTTGATAATCCATAAAGTTTTGTCACATTCTTTTCTTACAACTTCTAAAATGCCTCTCAAACAGTTTCTGAAATAAATCTTCCAAGTTTCATGAATAGTATTGTTCCTAATGTTACACTTGCTTCATGATGTGATTAACCTTCACATTGCTATCAACAGAAGTTGACCTATAGACATTGTTGAAAACACATTTATTTGTAATTTGTTAAAAAAATACAAGAAAAAATATTTTTTTAACAAATTACTACAGGACATGTTGCCATAAAAGTGTCAAGTCATGCAATATTGAACTGAGCACTGCAAGGGTTAGTTACCATTGTTTGCACCTGGTCTGGCAATACTTCCTATTGTAAGCAGTTGTTACACGCCAAGAACCTGCGGAGTCACTCACAGTAAAAATGTGAAACCACGGGTCGAGTAAGTTTGTGCATGATTCACAACTTGAAACCAGAACTATTCCAGATCTGGATTGCTGCCAGAACGTCTAAAAGACCAGATACATAGGTTTTATATGCGTGTAGTCCTTGAGGTGCAGTGTGGGAACTATTTAATGCGTGTAGTTTATTGCCAGTTGGGAGGCGTGCACCAGGTGTTAGTGGGAATGGGAATGAGATACATGAGAGAGGGGAACCTTTTACTTGATAGGTAGGAAAATGGTCTGAAACTCCTTGGTTGATTTAGAATTTGTATAATCAAAGCAATGGTTTTTTTTATTCTGAGAGCATTGGTTTAATATTAGTCAAATATAATACGGATCATTTTGTCCTGTTGATTGAAAAATCTATCCTTTTGTAGAATCTCAAAGCTTATTCACGTAAATTTTGGACACACATTGATATGATTCTACTAGGATTGTTTTACTGTAAGAGTACAATAGGCATCATGCAATAGGTTTGTCAACTTTGCATATCTGTTTTAATTTAAAGAAGGGGTGTTTAACAACAAGACTTTCCCTCAAATATCTTTTTAGAATTTTGAAATTAAGTCAGATTGACTTAGCTAAAACTTTGACCACCTTATGCTGTTAAAAACTTTTAGTTTTTAACCATTTGAGGCCAAGTGCAACATCAGTTGGTTTTAGTTTTATATTCTGATCCGAATTGGCGGTTGAATACTTATCCTGTGGTTATTTGTTAAAAAAGCTCTTTTTGATCTGATGTATATTATTGTGTGAAAAGCTGATTTGTTTTAAAGAGAAGAAAAACATCTTTCTTTTACAGACACGTATTTAATCTGGATTGAATTCAGATTGAAATCATATCAGTTGGAGTGGATGACAAATTTGAGCTCTTTTAAACAAATTGCTAAAAAATAGGTTCTCAACAGCTTATTAATTTGGACACTGGAATGGGCAAATGTTGTGCGTAGCACTCCAAAGGTTTAGCATCAGCTTCCGTCTTGAACAAATGTCAATATAAGGTATTACGATACATAGACATTTTGTGGTGCAATGATGATAAATAAGATGGCTGCCAACAATCACCAAGCCAACATAGTTCTTGCTGAAAATACTGAAATGGAATCTTGGCGCTCTAAGATAGGAGTTCTTTTTGTAAAGAAGCTGTCTCTGTTGTGCTTCCACGTGAATGTAGGTGAAGGTGTGCTTGATAATCTCCAGCTGGTTGATACTATCTGTCGCTATTGTAAAGACATCAGGCACAGATGCTGGAGTTTTTGCAGGTGTCCTACCGTTTCTTAAGACAAATATTTTGGTTCTTAACCTTAGCAACTTTCCATTTAAAGCCCTATCCTGCAGTTATCAGTGTTAGAACTTTAAAAAATGTCACTCGCCAAACTGGGTGAGTACATTTGAAAATCAACTCATCCAAATTGAATTTATACTCAAAAATATATGGTATTGTACGGCAATTATTCTTACTCGCCAGCAGGGCAAGTCATTTTAGGTTCTTTCCCATTCGAAAGTACATTAACTCACAGTTGGCAAGCGGGCAAGTGCAAAGTTCTTTTGCCAATTGAAGGGCTTTTTTTCATAGAAGTTCTTTAACAAATTACCATAGGAAAGGTTTTCAACAGTACAAGTTAATTACAGTTTCAAGTCATGCAAAGCTGAAATCAATGCTACAATGTTAATTCAACAAGAACATGAATCATATTGAAAAGAACTAAAATATATGACATGCAAATAAATGATTTATGCATGAGAAGCAAGAAACTGCTGTTACTTTTGCAAGATAGATCTGTAATTCACTAAAAATACGATTTTGTCAGTAAAGTTCTACACATGTAATGGAGTGCTGATTTTTTAAAACAGATGTTTCTCAATTTTTTGTAATGAAATAAAAATGTAAAATCATCATTAAGAAATAGAGTTCAGTGATGTGTTCTTTGTTTCTGTAGTTAAAACTATTGTTATAAAATGTTTAAGTTTTGTTTCATATGACTTGAACTTTATACAGACACACACCTCCAAATAGAGATACATAACTTCTGGAAGGCTATTCATAACATACAAACCAGGGTTTAAATTCCAAACCTAATTGTTACACCCCAAAACTTTGGTGATTTGTGTTTAAAAGATTTCATTTAGTTAGGTTTTCAACGGCATAAGGTAGTTCGTTTTTAGTTCTACTAATCCCAATTCAGTACTGTTGAAATAAAGGGGACTGCTGCAGGGTCGATGTGTACACCTTTTACACTCTGTACCTGGGTGATGTCGTCTATCTGGTATGTAACTCTGTACCTGGGTGATGTCGTCCATCTGGGTATGTTATAACTAAGTGAGATCAAGATTACAGATAAATTACCCAATGTTAGGGAATGTGGGGTAAAGTTTTAAGCGTAAGTATAGGTTTACAACAGCACAAAGTGGTCAAAGTTTCAAATCACATTAACCCTACTTCAGCACTCAAAGGGTGACTGTGACTAAGCATGATAAAGTAGCCTCTTGACCCATGCAGTCCATCACCAGAAGTACCCCATACATTTAACAGGACAGTGAAGAATGGGAAATAGACTATTTACAAGGTGTGGAGAGTGTGGTGTACATTCCAGGTACTGAAGTCGACCTGTCCCTTGCCTCACATCTTTGGGAATGCTTTCTGTGTGTTAAACGCTCTTGCAGAGACCTGCCTTTGTTATGCAAGGAAAGTAGTAATGTGACTTTACAGTTGACTTATTTGGAGTTGATCATGTTTGCTATCTTGTGGTCATTGTGGCTCTTTATCATGACATGTTACTTATATGTTTACAGTTGTGTTGTGTTGTGTAAGATGGTGTTCGTTTTCTGACAATGAATCTCGGTTATGTTAATCTTACTTGTCAATATTGGTTAAGAACCGATGAGTGAGGTACACTCACAACCTTATAGGTTTACAACATGGTTTAAATATCCATGTAGTTCTCAGTCTGGTCTTTACACAGAGGTAAGGTTCTTGGATGCTGTTTGTAAGTAACAAATGAAACATTGTGATTAAGTATTAACCATTACAGTGATGAACTGGGTTGGTAGTCACAGTTTGTACTTTTGAAAACCAATCCTGCAGGAGCTCTTTTAAACAAATTATCACAGGACAGGTTGTTCTACATCCAATTTAGCTGTACTCCAATGTTTTTATGGTATGGCAGGAAAGTCAGAATTTCATTTTCATGATTGATATTTGTTTCTTTTATTTTTTGTTTTGATTGATGCTGTTACAATTGTAGTGTCACATTCTCATTTTGATGCTCATGTAAATCATATAAAAGGCTTTCTAATATTAATGAAGTAATATTTTATTGGCCATAGCTGGCAATTTTTCTGATGTAATAATGCAATAAAACTTCCAGTAAATGGACTCTCATCATCAGATGAAAGTGTAAGTTTTCATCAATGTGGAAATATTCTGCCTTTATTATCCTCATGCTCTGGAGAAACAATGTGATCCATTAACTTCCCTTCCCAATAGACCCAGTGTCGGGCTGACATTTTGAACTGGCTTCAGACTGAAATGTACAAGAGGTTGCAGTTGCATTCAAGTTCTATGAGGGGGCTGGTTTTCAGTGGAGATTTAATTTCATTACATTTTTAAAAGATTAAATAACTTATTCTTTATTTAGAATTTGGACACTAAAATGGACATATTTTGTGCTTAGCATTCTTCGAGCAAGTCTAAAATAAATATAATGTGTAAAACAAATCTCATAAGTAAGAAGATTATGAAATGTGCACAGATCCTCCTAGCCGTATCCTCCCGCTGTCTGGCATGTATCTGGTGTGTTACTCACTCTGGTGTAGAATGTCGCCTCACCTGTAAACAATTGCCAGGACCATGTTACAATGGGTTGGGCTGTTTCACTCAAGTGGTACTATTATGGATAGGCTCCAGAAGAATGCACAGATTTTTGGCCTGAAGCTAGTTTGGTAGTGTCTTAAGTATTACAGTTCAAATGTTTATGAACTGGCTTGTATATTGTCTTATTCCTTTCGTTTACATGGTATAAAAAATAAATCCAAGTTAAATTGACAGTGTCATTGCCCTGTTAAATTTACTTTCCTTTAAAAAATAATATATTAGTGATACTTGCATTATTTCACATTGTTTGTTTTTAAATTTTTTAATAACTTTTTGAAATTAATTTTCATTTACAGCCTTCATTATTGACGTGCTATTCATAACTTTATCAGTCGGGCCTGAAATATACTGTTATTTTTAGCATGTATAATGAACAAAAACGTCATACTATCTATGTGATTAAAGTGTCAAAGGTTAACAGGACCTGAATCTATCATTGAAAAGCCTCACCTTTTGTAGTTATTTACCAAAATTTTAAGATCACACAGGGGCTTTGTAATTAAAGCAGGAAAGGGACTGTTTAGATGTTTGTTATGGACAAACAAATTATCTCGTTTTCACTAAGAGTCACTTCACAAAACTGCTTTAATAGTCCATCATACTTAAAACTGATTTACAGGTAAGGTGAAGCACTTTTCACGAGAGGGCGATGTAACATTAGTCTACAAGACCAGGAGTGACTGTTCCCGGGTCGTGGTAACAAGCTCTTGGTGTCCAATCATTCATGCTGCCCTGGTAACTAAGTCGTCCACAAAGGGGTGTGGTGTTGGCTTTCATACATGTGACCATTCAATAGACTATAAGAGTATTTGTTATCAAGTAACATTCTTTTACACAAGGGATCTAACTGAGCAAAAGGTTGAAAGTTCCTCCAGGTGTTCTTTTAAACAAATTACCACAACCCCTTTTAGGTTTGATTTTTGGGCTCGGAAACAGATTTGAATCTGAGCAAGCAGGCTTATGCAGAGATAAAATATATGGTAAAGTTATTGCTCCTATTGAAGCATTTATGTTTTTTGTTTTTTTAAATTAGTGTAAATCGAATTTAAAACTGTACCTGCTATCTTTTGTTAATGAACCTGTTTTGTAAGTTGTTAAATAGGGATTCTATAGCCTACCAACACCAATTCAAGATTTTAAGGATTAAATACTTTTTATTTAACTTTGAATAAAGTTATACATTTTATTTATTCTTTAAAAGGATGTTATTTTATTTCTTGGCTGTTTAAGTCGAATATCTGCTCACACTAGGAGGGTTCAATTCCTGGTCACTTTTAAGGTGTTATAAAAGTTTCACTTTAACACTTAAAGTGCTGAATAGGAATGAGAAAACAAACTACAGGAGCTCTTTTAAATACATTACCACAGGATAGGTTTTTAACAGCCTATTTAGGTTAAAAATTGGACATTGTAATGGAAAAATGTTGGGCTCGGCACTTTAAGGGTTAAAAAATATGGTACGGGTGGGTTGCTGCAGAGTTGTATAATGTGTATAAATAGTGTCCTTAACACATACAAGCACACACTCAAAATATAGTAAATGTCAAAGTTTGACATACATCTTGGTGACGGAGAGCCATTTAACAGTCTGTGAGAATCGAGTACAATCCTTGATACACAGAGCTATTTGGGTACTTCTTCTGCTGTAAAACAAAACAGATGTGACTAAAATTGTTAAAAATGGTTTAATTATGTAGGTTATAACAACAGAAAACCCTGGAAGTTTTCTTTTTTGGGAAAGTGTAATAGGAAAACCTTTGTAAGCATAAATTGTCAATTTGAAAAGCCGAATGAGGACGGCAGGTGCTAGTTTGCTGAACAGACCCAGGAGCACATCAATCTAGCTGCTGTAACTTCAGGTTGTCCTCGCAATTTGTCATACATTTTCTGAGGTATCTGAAATTCAAATGAGGGATTCATTTAACAACCCTGTTGATAAATTCAAGTATCGATTTGTCAGGACGTCTGGTTTAAAACTTGGTGCTGCTATCAAATCTGGTTTTGTTCCGACCCTGTCATAAACTGTTGTAATGTTAAGCAGGTCATCGTTAATCACATGAACAGATTGTTTCTCCATCGATTTAACAATAACCTCACAGGTTTCATGCTCACCAGGAAATAGGAAGGCTTTGCAAATTAACGAGTTGTTGCCAGTTTCATCTTCCCACTCCAGTTAAGTGATGCTTTGAAATAGGTGCTGGTGAAAGATGCACATATGGCCAGACACCACCGCTTGTATGTGGATGTAGAAGAGCCACTAATTATGCAGAGGTTCAGTTATGTGGGAGGAAAGCTTAATTCGGGCAAAGCACAAACAGACAGTCCATGCTGGAATGCATATTTTACAAATTGGCACCAGTTGAAAGATGAGAAACTGTCTGTAAATTAGAACTAGAAATTTGCAGTTGTGGGATAATTAATTTTACAGAAAAAGTTTTCTCATACACTGCAGTATGTTGTTTAAATCTTTTTTAGCATTATGTTTTGTTCCAGTCTCATTTTCTATGGATTGAAATCTTGCACAAATTTGCCCAACTTGAGTTTTAACTCGGGGCTAGTTTTACGAACGGTCATAACTATACGACGTCCTGAACCACATCACTAGGTTAATGGAATTGATCTACAAATGCAAAAAATGGTTGTAAAGTGTGCACTCTCCAAAGGAAAACTTGTTTTTCTTTGGAAAGTGCACACTTACAACCATTCTTTGCATTTGTGGACTAAATCAATTAACCCAGTGATATGATTTAGGACGTCGTAAAGTTATGACTTCTTCATAAAACGGGACCCTGTTTAATGGTGATTTTATTACACTGGCCATGCAACGTCTCAATTTCAAGCTTCTCTTTGATGCTGGCATCAAGTGGCATCAATCAGAGTGAGACTGGTTCAATAGGAATCTGGTCTTCGAGTTTCTATGAACACAACCGGTGCAGTGTTGTTTGACCAGATCTATACCTGCTTTTTAAAGTCAAGGGCCCCAGCATACATCATGTTAGAAATGATTTGATACTGAACATTGCCCATGTTGACAACAGTACTAATATTAGCTTGGTATCATTCTTTTGGTTTGTCAGCTGAACATTGGTAATGCAAGCAGACCTCCTGAACAAATTAACATGAAACGGCTGTAATGCAGTTGGAATTGATCAAGTCCTTTTGCTTTGTCTAACATACTAAGCATGTGCATAGACTATCACTATCTTGCTCAGAAATACATCACGTATGTATTGATCTGTGAGGTGGTATACTGAACCACCATACCAGAGAAATATATGTAGTCACTCCTTTGTTTGTTGTGTCGCCACATAACAAATTACTAAGCATATCTAGGTGTGTGGCAATACCATTTTCCTTAACATGGCCTATGTTCAACATCTGCTCACTTCACCAGACCTACCATGTATATCCCAGGACCCATCTCAATCAAACCTCTGTGACAAAGCATACATTAGTTCAATATTGATCTCCTAGGTGATGTAGCTCAGCAGTTTAACACTTCCAGCTCTGACTGGACTGAATTAGAACTGAAAACTGGGATCAACTTCTGTTGAAAACCTATCCTGTGGTCATTTGTTTGAAGGAGCTCTTTCAAACAAATGACCACAGGATAGGTTTTCAATTGCCTTAGGTTGGATTTAAGAGTTAAATGAACTAATCTTACTTGTAATACAGTAATGGGTTAAAGCATGAATTGCATACAGATGGTGCTGGATGCTTGCACCGCGATCGTACCACACTGACAGGGCACGGATCAGTTGAGTATTGATTCATGTAGTGTTGGAACCAGCAACTGTGCAGAACCACTGCTGCCCAGTCTGCCAGGTATAGCTCAAGTCCAATTCTGCTGTGTCAGCAGTCTGGCATTGTCTGCAGTGAAGGGTTTGTCAATATGGCACACATTGTGATGTTTTGTGTTTATTGTGAGAATGATTAGCTGTTGCTTCAAATAGTCAAATTCTATTTGCCCCATTGATTATGTAAATGTTGCCACATTCTCATGATCCAATCTGTTGTTGGCTAATCGTCATTGTTGTCACATCACTTCTTGATGATATTCAAACACAAATCAGGTGCTGCTAGGAATTATTTTTTCAGGTCAATATCTTTTGTGTATTTTTTCACTGGGGTCATTTTATTAATTTCTCCTTCACTGAAATTAGGAATACCAAATACTCTTAAAATACAAGTAAAAATCATTAACCTCTTGTGCGGCTGAAACCTAAAAGGTGCTCTTTTATGCACAAATCACCTTTGGTTTTAACAGTTAAAGTCTACCTAGGTTAAGTATCATATGTTAAAATTTATAAATAATGCCATTAGTGCTCTAGGGGTTAATAAAAAAAAAATCACATTTTAAGTTTCTCGGGCTTTCAGTAGCCATTTTGATTTAGAAGCTGACACACAACCTGGGCTAGAGGCTAGGAAGGTCAGCACATTGGAATTACAACTTCTTCTCATACTTTCATGAGGATTATTCAATTAAAGAAGAGGAGGTATTTTTAGCAGCATCTGATTGCAGAAGCAAATTGCTTCAGTTCCCTGGCACCCCATTCTTCAGGATGCGTTTCTCTGATCTGGAGTTAACTAAGGGGACTTGGAATATGAGTAATGATTTTAAGAAGATTGTTGTACACAGCTAGAGCTGTTTGATAAATATTTGTGTGAGATTGAAGCCCAAAATAGCTCAGATATTGGCATGATCATTTAATTAAATCCTGAAGTGATTGGGTATATTGTAGACCTTCCTTTGGGTTTGAGCAAATCCTGTTTGTTAAGTTCTGACTGTAATCTCAGGAAGTTGTTAACTTTTATACAGCTAGTGGCATTATTTCTTAACTTCAGTGTGTCTCAAGTTGAACCTAAGTAGGTTGTTTAAAACCTTTTCTGTGGTCATTTGTTTAAAAGAGCTCCTAAAAGAAGCTCTTTTAAACAAATCACCACAGACAAGGTTTTCAATCGCACAAGGGTTGTCACAGCTTAGATGGAACCAAATCAGTGTTGCAAGGGCTAATTCTCTTTAGAATGGGTCCTGGTACTTCAAACAAAATAGACTGGCCAGATGAGTGTGTTTGTGTTGGCTGAAGACTCTCTGGAACCAACATGTCCTTTTCCCTCAAAGACTTTCCATGATGGCTCATAAAACTAATATCACTAACCATGATTTTCTCCAAGGGCTGTTTGTGTGTGATGATATAGGATTAATAGGACTGCAGCTTTTATGGGTTGATTTTTAACAAGGACTTTTATGCATTGATGTTTTCATGCATGAATTGTCATTGGTTTTTGTATGAGCATAGCCTTTTTTATGCTATGTTTTCATCAACTAGTCCCTGTAGAATTACAGATCGCGAAGCTATCAATGGTATAACTGTCGGTATAAGTCTGGTGTAATTAAGGTTATTTGAGCAGTTGGAAGTTGTTTACGCACATACATATAGATTGCTGGCCCATTACACATTTAGGCTTTTTTTAAATTCCTTTTGAAAAATTTAGTGGCGAATAAAAATTTTACAGTACTTTTTTATAATTCAGATGTATGTTTTTAAAGAAGAAATTAATATAATTTATCATGAAATATTGACAAAACTAAATCAGATTTTTTTATTTGCACAATCTTCTTCTTTTAATATGGAATGGATTTTAATTGAACATGCAACTGGGACCACTTTGTCCTGTTGAAAACAGTCTGTGTTAATTGGTTTAAAAGAGCTGAAAGATTTCCAACAACTTACCCAGGTTGGATTTTGACACTGAAATCAACAGATGATTTCATTAGCAATTCATGGGTTAAATAAACTTGACGAATATGAAATTAATTGCATTATTTCATATTCAAAGTTTTAATCAATGGCAGCTTGTAAAAACAGAAAGCTCAATAAAATACCTCTCCGTTTTGTAAATCAAAAACTTTTTTAAATGAACTAAATGTGCCATCGACAAGTGATGAATCTATTTTCTATGATAATTGAGTATCAAATAGCAGGAAACATGTAATTGGTCTGTTGTGTGACCTTTCTCTACCACAGATCTGCCAGTGTTGAGGTTACAGGCAACAAACTACTTCCTCTGGACGGTCACATCAGTCACTTGATTGCTCCCCGGAGAAATTTAAATTTGAATTGCAGAATGTTTTTAACTGTTTGATATTACCAAAACGGGAAAAAATCAAAAGAGTTTATCATTTGACTAAGTCTCTTACCACTTGCTTCATTCTGTTATCAGTTTATCCTCATGAGGACTTTGATCTTATATGATAAGTGAACATTTCAGTGTATGAAGCCAAAGTGTTAACTTCAAGCCTAAATTGTTGACAACATATCCTTTAGGCCCTGAAAAATGTTGTGGTTCCAATTACACCTCTTCGAAATTTAGTGTAGGTAGATTGGGAATTTTTTAATTAAAATATTTTGCTCCTGTTATCAGATTTTTAAAAGATAAAAAGTGGTTTGCAGCTGTAGGAGATGATATGATATGATGTAAGTTTTTTGTCATGACAAAAGTAAGGTATGGCACCTATTTTCTAGGCAAAGTCAGGTAATCGGAACCACTACACTTTATTTATTTGTCTTTAGGAGCTCCTTAAACAAGTTGGTACAGGATAGGTTGTCAACAGCACAAGTTAAAGTTTTAAGCCCTACTGCTTTGAACCAGGTTTCATTTAATTATCCCCCCATGGGGTTTCGGGGAGTGTCCTCAGGCACTGGAAAGAATAGGACCCCAGTAACCCCATGCTTGGCGTACAAGCCGTCTAAAATGGGGATCTTTTGCTGTAGCTTTTCTTTCTGTCGTTCTCTTTTTCTCATTCTCTATTGCTACTCCTTCGGTGTGCCTCTTGTACACCACATGGCGATATAGCTTAAATATTGATGAAAGCCATGTAACACTTTATTTCACTCACTCACTCATTTAATTATTATTTTATTATGTATAGAGGATAAAAATGTCTGTGGTTAAAATGGCGGGATTAGCAGGACAGGATTTCCGATTTTCTCACTGAAACCAAGAAATCATTATATCAGCACTTCATGTATAAAGTATGTGTATGTATATTTTTGTGTTTGTGTTGCAGCCCGACTGCAGTAGGAAGGCAGTATGCAGATCAAAGCTCCCCCTAACTTCCAGCCGCTGGATGTCCACAACAACCAGTTCAAGCCCCCTCCCCCCTGCAGGTCACGCTACAGGAAGTTCGACCTGTACCGCGATGTGCAGCAGTTCCTGCAGATAGACAACCATGCTATTCAGGTAACTCTTTGAAAATATACATCAGAAAATAGTTAGGAATGTCTGGAAATGGTTAATACGGAAATGTTTTAACGAATAAACCAATAATGACATTCGTGAGGACTATCCTGAATTAGCTAGTTAGAGGTCATCCATTTTTAACATATCCTGTCCTCAAGCGTCAATGGTTATTCAATAGACAAATGTCAACCAGAATACTGAGGAAACAGTTAGATAAAATCTAGCTATGTACTGAAGCATCCTGTTTATCATCAAATAAATTATTTTGCATGATATGTGGCCCAAAGAATTTAGAATCTTGAGGACCAGCAAAGAGTCCACTGGCCCAATGAAAGCTGATTGCAGCTCCAAGTCACAGATGGCTGATTGAAACTCTAAAGGCATGAAAGTACTGTTAACACACCCACCATGAACATTAGACCTATGGTGCCATATGGTGGACATTCAGTAATGAATACAATTGTATGCCATATTTTATCACAATCTATTGCGACTTTAGTGGTGGTCGGTTCATTTATGACACTTGTGTGCTTTGTTTTGACAATCCCTCTCTTGCCACCTGACCACTATTCACACTAACAATGCTAAGCCGGATCGTTACTAAGCATAAACAGCTCTTCTCCAGAATAATGTTGTGGCCACACTGGCATTACCTAGTGTGAGTTCTGACTGCAGCATGTTTGGAACAACTTTGAGTATACAGACACATTATATTTAAAGAGCTAACCCCATCCTTATCATGAAAGTGCAACTTTTAGTTAGTATTTTGATCTGACGCAGCTGGGAATTGTACCCTACATGTGATGGTCTCTGAGCAGACGCTCTTCCCCTACACCGAGCAGACGCTCTTCTCCCCCCTACACCGAGCAGATGCTCTTCTCCTACACCGAGCAGATGCTCTTCTCCTACACCGAGCAGACGCTCTT
>JAULCD010195429.1:0-10678 GCA_032361085.1 Calliostoma canaliculatum
ACCTAAAATTTAACTTACCTTTATTTTTTAATTGTACCACTATTAAAATAACAAAATGTTGTCTTTTTAACCTGCAGGGAAAAAACAAAAACGTATTTGTAATACTGCAACAGACTCGGTTGATTATTATGGGCGCGGCCATTTTGTTTTCATTCGCGCATGACAGGAAATGCTAGGAATTGTGGGTCATTTTGTTTACCGTTTCGAGGAAACAGCATAAGCAGACGACAAGTTTACAAATTCGTTGCAAAATGTCAAAGAAAAAGACTACTAGTATTTTGAATTTTTTCAAGCCTGTAACACTTCCTGATTCTGATAAGAACGAAGGCAGTAGATCTAAGTCAGCGACTTCGGACATCGCTAGCACTAGCACGGCATTTCCTGAACCTGTCAGTGTCAGTGGGGAATCGTCAGGAATTGAAAAGACAGAAATGAAAACAAGAGGTATTCCTCAAAGCTGGCCTCTTCCAAAATATAAAAATTGGCTTGTCTGTGACCGAAAAAAAGACTTGCTTTTTTGCAATGTTTGTGTCGCCTTTGGTCGTCCCGTGGGTCGTGATGGGAAACCAAATCATTTTGTGACAGGTTCTCGGGGATTCAGGACAAGTAAATTAGAAAACCACGTCGCAAACGACGAACACATTCTTGCTCTAAGTAGCGAATATGCTTCAAAAATTAAACCAGGTCAGTCCGAAATTGAAAAAGGTATAATAAATCTAAATGAAAAGGAGACTGTGAAGTTGAATAAACTTTTCATTACTGCATTTCACATAGCTCAAAGAGAAATGCCATTTACAGAATTTAGTGAACTTTTAAAACTTCAAAGTGTCAACTTTGGTGTGGATTTAATGACACATTATGCGAATGACAAACAGGCTCATACATTTGTCAAATATATTGCAAAAGATATGACTGATGCAATGATGGAAGATGTAAAAGAGGGGTGCTTTGCAATTCTGTGTGATGGAAGCACTGACAGCTCTGTGATTGAAGAAGAAATTATATATTTGAGGTACATTGAACAAAAATCATGCAAACCAATAACACAGTTTTTGTGTGTCTGGGGGGTAGGAAAGGCAGACGCAGAAGGCATTTATGGGGCCATCAACAAAGCCATGGATGAAGTAGGTGACTTCCCTGACTGGAAAAGTAATGTGGTGTCCTTCACATCAGATGGGGCGGCAGTGATGATGGGGAGAAAGGGAGGGGTGGCTGCGAAACTAAAAAATGATGTCCCTTATATCATACCCATTCCATGTTTAGCACACAGGCTTGAATTGGCCATGAAAAATGCTGGGAAAAATATATCACTGCTGAATTCCCTTGATAAATTAATGGAAGATGTCTATAAATTCTATCACTATTCACCTCTGAACTGGACTGGATTACAGGAAACAGGGGATGCCCTTAAAATCAAGGTGGTTAGGCCAGTGAACATATATGGGACAAGGTGGGCAAATCACAGAAACAGGGCACTGAAAGCACTTAACACAGATTATGTAGCTATTCACACCCATTGTTCCCAAGTGAGCATTACCAACAAAGGGGACACAGGTGCCAAGGCAAGACATATCTTGGATTGTTTCAGATCACTAGACATTGTTCTGTTTATGCACATGATGTTGTTTTATTTTGCTGTGTGTGCTATGCTGTCAGACTGTTTCCAAGATAACGACACATCAATTGATCTCATTCCAGTCCGAATGCATGCTGCCTGTGCAAAGCTGACAGAAACAGACATTGACAAGATGGCTGAAGATTTTCTCAATGAGGAAATTGTTGATGGGGAATACAGGACAATCAAACTTGATAAGAAAAAGAGGGGCTGTTCCAATGATGCTGCTATCATAAAGAAAGTTAAATCAGAATTCAAAACACTTACCCAAAACACAGCTGAAGCTTTGTTTTCAAGAATTGCAGAATTTGAAGGAAATAGTGGTGTCATAGAAGCCTTTCACATATTCACACCTGTTAGCTGGCCACAAAATAAAGATGCATTTGCTACTTTTGGGAAGAAGGAAATCACATTAATCGCCAATCATTTCTCAGAGTACCTGACCAGAAAAGGAATTTCCAAGGACTCGTGCCTAATTGAAATGCCTGACCTCCTAATGGAGACCTCGGACTTGATCAAGCGGACACCAGAATGTTCTTACATTGATCTTTGGTCAAGAATGATCAAGCAGGACAAAATCTACAAAAGATACAGCAACATATTGTCCCTAGTACAAATATCACTGGTATTAGCTGTGTCCTCAGCAGAATGTGAGCGAGGATTTTCAATGATGGCCAGAGTAAAGACTGATTGGAGATCCAGATTAAAGCCTGCCACACTGTCACAGCTCATGACAGTTGCTCAGTGTAAAACCTCACTTGCTGACTTTAATCCACGAGGGGCTATAGCAAGATGGATGACAGGGAGTAAAAACCCAAGGAGATGGACCCCAGCATATGGCTCAAGAACAGATTCTGCTTAGTCAAGTGTAGCTGAAGTCGTCAGTTACTGAATGATTTAATTGTTCTAACATTTGTTTGCCCTTGTTTATAACAGATGATAATTTTTGTAATAATTCCTGACATGATACTAAAGTACTGAATTTCTTAAATAAATAAACAAACAACAAACATTTCATGAAGTTATTCATTCTTTAATTACATCAATTAAAATTGATGGCACCCTTTAATTTGTTAGGGCACACCTAAATTTGGGTTCAGGTGCCTCAAGGCACACTTTGAAAAAATTCCTTTTCGATCCCTGGATGGTACAACCTGCTGCTGTTCCTATTGCCTTGTAGGTACATACGGGAGTATGAAAGCTAAGGAAGTAAACCCTAACAGAAAATCTGGGAGGGCCCCAAAGGCATCTGATGGGGAGAAATGATCTAAACTATCTTCTGCCAGCCCCTGCAACTTCGCTGGTTCCAAATGTATTGACTTTGTCCCTCCTTTGGACTAAATTAGTGAAGTCGAAAGGGGGAACGTGCAAATTGGGTAAGGCACATTCTTTATACACTTAGGGCTCAAGCATTCAGCTTAGCCAAGGTCTCAATTTCTGGGAGGATGCTGCAAAAGAGCATATTGGGAGGAAATTCATCCTTTACTTGCTGTAACGAGCAAGGAAAACAAAACAGGAGGTGGCAGTTTACGGGTTATAAGGCATCCCTATTTGGCAAAACGGGATGTTGCCACGGGTCATCTTGGACGATGGGAGTGACCATTCAGTCGCACTGATCAGCTACCACCTGTCTTAAACTGGGCAGCCCCAAGTCAGTAAGGTGTTGATCCGCCACGTGGGTGTATGGAGCTAGGACAAAAACCGAAAAACAGACGTGAATGCCAGCACCAGGCAAAAGAAGAAGAAAATTGACCCCATTGAAACTGGGGACCTGGAATGTCAGAACAATGACAACCGTAATGTACACTACCGACCTGGACAAAACAGAGGACATAAGGAAAACAGCAATCATTACTGACAGGGAGCTAACATGGCTGAATGTAGACATCACTGCCCTGCAAGAGACAAGACTTGCTGACTCTGGTTCCATTAGAGAAAGAAATCACAACTCTGCACCCCTTTAAAGCTTCGCTCACTGCGATCTTATAACACAAGGCGCATTTTCCACAAATACAGGGTTCAGCAACCATTTTAGACATGCTTATATGTCAAAAGATTGAATAAAAAACTAATAGAATATTTTCCTGAGCGAAAAACACTCCCAAAAGAGCAAGTCATACTACATTTCAATACCATAGCCCTAACTGTATTTAAGCTCTTGTGTGACCTTGACTAAGATTGTGTGATGTAATGTCCAATCAGTTGAAGATTCAGCCCTCAAGACTAAAAATTCCAAAGTTGGAAGAGAGACTGGTCGCGATTTATTTTTAAAATGTGTCAACAAGCCCAGCACACTTGCGAAATTATTTTCTAAACCTTAGGTCTAAATAAACAACATGTAACAATACGAACAATAAACATCTAGGTTGAGCATTTATTCTGAAAACAAAAATAGTGAGCCGTCAAACACAGAAAACAAACCTGTTTCAGAGGACTGCTAATGATACCTTAATGTTTTCATTTGCTATGAGTTTAACATTTTCAGGTGACTTTCATCATACTCAAAGCACAAAAGATTTATTCTGTGAAAAGAAGCTAAGCTGCAGTATTAGTAAGGTTTGAAATATTTAGCATTAACAAGAGACTAAGCTTTTGTGTCAACCTGATATTTATTTAAATGGTCATTCTCATCAAAAACCTACTTGAATTGAAACTTTGTCCCAACTCAATACAAACCTGTTCTGTAGCCCCTGTCACTGAGATATGTGGCAAATGTTCGTTTTTCGTGGGTTTTCTGCCACTGGACTGAGGAACAGTTGTCGTTGTTTGTGTATGTATTATGGTTGTGGACATACATCCCAGTCAGAATAGAGCTCCTTGAAGGACAGCACATTGGAGTTGTTGTGAAGGAATTATTGAAAAATGCTCCTTGATTCCGCAACAATCGTTGAGTCTTCGGCATAGCCTGTAAAGATCCTAGCAGCACATCCTGATCATCAGTCAAAATAACAACAATATTAGGTTTTTCACTTTTATTTCTTCGATGTCGTGGTATTTTTCGATTATATGCTTTGTATTTCAGGTGAAAACTATTGTTGCATTCTGATAATGCCCATAAGCCAAAAAATGTTAACCATATGCAGCAAAGATTCCCCCTCATTCTGCTTGTTCAAGTTCAAGTGTAGTGTCACGTGATGTTCTTGTAATTGTTAGTCATAGTCACAAACCTGGAAAAAAAAATTACATCAGAAATTATAACAGATTTTTAAAAATTTATAGCAACACCAAAGGCTGAAGCCTACCACCTTCAAAACTTGTCTAGAATAATGAGTAATCAGAAAATAAAGTTTCCCACATCTAGCATTTCATTACATGAGCTGAGTATGTATAATTTTTAATGTTAATTTGTTTCACACTACAAAAATTAATATAACTAACATAATTTTATCTTTCAATAGAGTTGTTTATTTATATGCAATAGGGGTACAGCAACTATATGTACACAATAAACTTGTGGGTTGAAACAATCAGAAGCAATCCGATTTAAAAAAGGAACTTTTTCTATTTATAAGGGTTATTATCACAATGGATAAACGTTAACCAATTTTTGTATGGTTGGTATAAATGTAGTATAATAAATAACCAGCTGAACAAAATAATATCCACTTTTAATGTATCTGATTAAATTGTTGAAGTAAACCTGTGCCCCTAATTGTACATAAAACCAATGTGGGTTTATCTACCATTAGTAAATTCATTATACATAGTATGTATCTGCACCCACACCAAATATGTCACCCTCTTCGCATGATCGTAAGTTACCTACGGGTGTAACGATTCATCGATAGTATCAAGATCGTCATTGCTTGTCATATAATACGATGTATAGATGAAAATTTTATTAAAGTTATATATCACAATATTTTCATCGGGTATAAAGATAATACAAATGACTATACATCCTGATACCACGTTGTGACATTAAGTGTTAACCAAGTGTTTTCAAGTTTGTTATGCAAAGTAAGTGAGGTAACTCGTTAACTCTAAGCACATTCAGCACATGTCGAGAAAGTTTGTACTACAAAAGTGCATATAATGATGCGATCGACCTACTTTTAATACGGCAGATTACCTAGTTATACTTGATGTCCCGGCAAGTGCGATGGTGTGGAGGTGTGGAAACTATTCAGATTTGGAGGTGAAAGATTAGAAAATGGGACAGTTACGCCAAAAGGACAAGTTAAATTCTATATCAGAATTTTTTTTTTTCTTCAGACAAATATCATGATAAATATTGTCTGGCACTATATATATATATATATATCCATATATGTCAATGAATAGTTGGGTGAAGGAGTCTGTCCATGAATAGTGGGGCGAGAAGTATGTCCATGAATAGTGGGGTGGAGGAGTCTGTCCATGAATAGTGGGGTGGAGGAGTCTGTCCATGAATAGTGGGGTGAAGGAGTCTGTCCATGAATAGTGGGGAGAGAAATCTGTCCATGAATAGTGGGGCGATAAGTCTGTTCATGAATAGTGGGGTGGAGGAGTCTGTCCATAAATAGTCGGGTGAGAAGTCTGTCCATGAATAGTGGGGCGAGAAGTCTGTCCATGAATAGTGGGGTGGAGGAGTCTGTCCATGAATAGTGGGGTGGAGGAGTCTGTCCATAAAAAGTCGGGTGAGAAGTCTGTCCATGAATAGTTGGGTGAGGAGTCTGTACATGAATAGTGGGGTGAAGGAGTCTGTTCATGAATAGTGGGGTAGAGGAGTCTGTCCATGAATAGTGGGGTGGAGGAATCTGTCCATGAATAGTGGGGTGGAGGAGGTTACGCATTGTTGGATTATGCAAGTACCCAAACGTACATCAATTAGGATGTTGCGTCAGAACTTGGGCTTCAAGGTCAAACAAAATGTGTATCGGTGAACGTACTCAACAGCAAAACAGAGTCATTTGATAGCATATCAGTTGAGTGTGGGTTAATGAGCACAGATGGCTAAGTTGACATTGATATTGTGGCATTGACAACTACTAAGGTTACAGGTAGCATGAAAGCTATAAACTGGCAATAGTACAAAAATAAATCGCCACATCTGAAAGAAATAATCTTCCCTGGAGTAGCATCACGTCCAATTGTTGATTTATTGATAGGGATGGATTATTTAGAATTACACTGCTTTTGGGGTGACATTCCTGGACGACCAGGAGAGCCAGTAGCTAGATTGACCCCTTTAGGTTGGACATGTGTTGGGTATATCACAGATCGTGATGTCAAACACATTCTTTGCTAGAAATATTGAAACAAATATTACTGCAGTCAGATTTGGATCTACGGATATTCATGAAAATGTTCCCATTTCTAAACCAGTCATGAGTATGAATGACAAAATAGCAGTTGATGCTGTAAAAGCTTCACTTGTCTTTCATGATGGTAGATACCAAGTTGGAATTCTTTGCAAGACAAATGTTGATGTACTACAACTTAATTATGACATGGCGTTCAGTCGTCTTGAGAATGTTGAAAAGAAGTTGTTCAAAGACAAATTCATATCCACAGCATACACAGATGTTCTAGAACAGTACCTCAAAAAGGATACATTCGGAAAATATCTGAAAAGGAAATTGGCAACAGCAAATGGTTCTTACCACATTTGTAAAACCTGACAGGACCACGACTAAAGTCCGCATTGTCTTTGACGCATCAGCTAAATGTAGAGGTGTGTCACTGAATGACATGCACCAGTGTCCCGAATTGCAAAATGATTTGTTTGAAATCTTACTCCGATTTAGAAAACATTCTGTTGCCATTATTTGGGACATAGCAAAGATGTATCTACAGATTGAGATCTCTCCAAAAGACCGGTCATATTTAAGGTTCCTTTGGAGAATAATGGATAGAAGCAAAGCACCGGATGTGTACGAGTTCTCTCGTGAAGTATTTGGTTTGAACTGTTCTCCATTTTTGGCACAGTTTATTACCCAGGAACATGCAAGGGCACACGAGAGAGTTTACCCATTGGCAGCTAAAACATTTTCATAGTCCACTTACATGGACGACAATATGGATTCTGTAAAATCTGATGGTACGGCCATACAGCTTTATGAGCAACAGAGGATTATGGTCATCAGCAGCAATGCATGTCAGAAAAATGGGTATCAAACTCTATCAATGTTCTTGAGCAAACACCAATTGATGACCAGCTGAAAGAGATCAACATTCAAATGAATGAATTGCCTTCAGTAAAGGCACTTGGTCTCTTATGGCAAGCTGAACTGACGAGTTTCATTTTTCGAATCAGATTGAGGATAATTCCAAAGAGATGTTTCCTGAGGGTAATTACAAAGATTTTCGACCCTCTTGAATTAGTAGCACCTTTCACCATTAGGGCCAAGATTATGCTTCAAGAAATGTGGTTACTTTGAGTTGGTTGGAATGAAACTGTAAACCCACACATAGTGCAAAAAGTTTTGCAATGGTTTAATGAAATGGAAAATCTCAGTTCACTTCGAATACTAAGATGTATTCACTTTGACTCGGATATTTGCAATAGCAAACTGCACATGTTTGTAGATGCTTCTCAAGAGGCATTTGGAGCAGTAGTATATGCTGTCACTGAGCACCAACATGAGATAGTTAGTTCTCTTGTTGCATCAAAAACTCATGTGGCACCTATCAAAGCTGTATCTGTTCCACGAATGGAGTTACTAGCTGCAGCACTTGGTGTAAAGCTACTTGGTAGTGTGGCTAAAACACTTGATGTAGCTCCACAATATGCTACACTTTGGTCAGACAGTATGAATGTTCTGTCGTGGCTGAAAAATCCAAATAGAAAATTTAAAACATTTGTGGCAAATCGTGTTGGATATATTCAAGAAAATACAAATCCAACTCAATGGCACTACGTTCTTTTACACTTGAATTCAGCAGACATTCTGACCAGAGGTGTACAAGTCCAGACATTGCAGCAGAAATTCTGGTTAAATGGTCCAGATTTCTTGACATTGCCAGACAGTGAATGGCCTAAACAGTTAGTGGATTTCAGCTCCTGTAAAAAACTAGAATCAAAGAAACCTGTAGCTACCATAGTTACCTTGCTGGCAAAGGAGCCAACAGATCAGCCATGGCGATTAGAGCCTTCAAGGTTCTCAGATTTCAAAAGACTTTGCAGAGTTTTTGCCTAGGTTCTCAGATTTTTAAGCAATGTTTGTTCACCAGTTGATATCCGAAAGAAAGGTGCTCTTGACTCTGAGGAAATTGAGGATGCTGAAACAAAACTCTTAGTTAACGTACCCTCTGAGTGCAGCTTTTTTGGGGGCTTGTGCCCGGCGCGACCCAAAAGGCTCTTGGGTGATATGGGGGCTATATTTGGACTTAGAATATTTTTCACTTTTTCTGCATTTTGAAAGTTCGGACTTAAAATAATTATTGCTTTTTCGATATAATAAACTTGTTGTCTGGACTTAGAAAAATTTGCCACGTCTGGACGGCTTATTGTTTGGACTATGTCTGAACTTGTAATATTTTTCTCAAATTATGCGACTGTTTTCAGTCTTTATTTCTAATTTGCGTTATTTGTAAACTTGTAATTATTTTGTTATTTCGTCCGAACTTTGTCTCTAATTCCAACTTGTATTTTTCATGTAAAAATTGTATTTTTTTGGTGTTTCACATTGGGCGATGTTTATTTTTCAGACTGGGTCTTCCATACAAAATTTGGTGTCGTCCGTAGAAGCCTGGGCCCGAGGTATAGGTGTCGTGCCGAGCGACGCCGATTGTCGTGCGAGAATCCTGGGATAAATTATGTCCGTTTTTCGTAGAAGCCCGGAAATTTCAGAAGTTTCCTGAATGTCCTGGACGCTTCTGACGTTAAAAACCTTTCACATATTATTGTGGGAGTACTGTTTGTCCTTCGGTGCATTCATCCCCAACTGACAACTAGAGCTTTCATGGTGATGGCGTTGTGGGCGCACGTTGTGCACAGATCGCGCACGTCGTCCACGGCTCCTCGGTGAGAAAGTCAGAACCCCGGGAAATGTTTAGCCTTGTCAAAAGCATTTTACGGCAATATTTGGGCACATGTTTGTGAGCTGGGCACAAGTTTTTCACATTTTAGGTTGATGTATGTAGTTTTGCCGGTTCAAATAGATGTTTATGTGTGCAATTATTCTACCTGTTGACTCAAAGATATTTTATTCTCTGTGCAGGTAATGCTACTTTGAAGTAGGACCTTGCGCCTGCGACAATGGACGCCGGCGAAGGCTACCTGGAGATCTTCCAGAATGAACTTTCAGAAGGAGAATTCAGCGAATTAGACGACCCTCACTACCAGTATAGCTCGTCAAGCAGTGAGGGGAAGACCCTAACCCGGATTCGTTGGCAACAGACGAATACTTGTTAGGACAGTTAGATACTGCGGGAACTGATGGGGAATTTTCTGGATTTGAAGATCAAGGTTACGTGGATCTTCCATACAACTTTGACAATGCCGACTTCCTGAAAAATTTGGAAGAAGGTTCCAGACAGCGGCAGCTACTATTGTTCACTGCTCGAACAGGCCTGAGGCGTTATGCCGACATTCCTGATACCAATCCCAAACCTCACTATTTCTTCAACCTTTTCTTTGACGATGCACATTATGACACAATGGCCGGCCAGAGAAACGAATAAATATGCAATTTTTGGCCCGTGGTAACTTGAAACCAAGTTCACGTTATCATAGAGGGACTCCAACAAACAAATCGGAGATCAAAGTGTTCATTGCCATGACTATTGGAATGGGTCTCGTCATACAAAAGGACATTATGGCTTATTGGTCCAATGAAGATGTAACAGCTACGCTGCTTTTCCGGCAACGCTGTTGAGGGATAGGTTCTGGCTTCTTATGAATTTCGTTTACCTGTCTGATAACCTCAATGCAGTGTCAAGAAATCATGAGAATTACAGCTCGTTGAATAAACTGGGGGTTGTTTACCAGAATGTTATCCATCGTTTTAGGAAAATGTACACACCGAAGCAGTTCATTTCTATTGACGAAGGTACAGTGCCTTGGCGGGGCAACCTTAGGTTTCGTGTGTACAATAAAGATAAACCTAAACGATATGGCATGAAGGCCTACATGTTGTC
>JAULCD010195540.1:0-10678 GCA_032361085.1 Calliostoma canaliculatum
TTCTTGTTCAAATTTTAAAACATCACACGAACCCTAAAGGGCCAATATCTATTTCGCAAGTTTTGGAAATAATAAAATATAGAACAATTAGTGTAATTAACAATGTGTAGGTGACACATTACCTGGTGTTAGTTTACACTGAGATTGTGAAAATCTGCTTTAACGCGTAATACATTCTTGAAAATACGTTGATTACATGTATAATAAAACCGTATCTGCATACGGCCTCTTGCTACTCGTTACCGATTTCAAACTAAACCAGAAAGTGTCCTATACAGGATAATGACTTAACAAAGAAAAATGCCATGTAGGTCATTAATACTCAAAATATGTTTAAGAACAACAAAACATTATGTTATGAAAGTTTCTTTAAATTTTCTACACAGTATTATTTAATAACTTCTAATAGCCCTATTACGAAGACAATTTATTGATTTTTTGCTCAACTTGTAAACACAAGTTATTGTCAAGACAGAAGTTTCAACATTCTTGTACCAAAACTAAATTTAGAAAAGTAACAAAGATCAAACAAGCTCATTGAAATTTTAATGTTTATGTTTTAGTTTGTTGTATATATAAAGCTAGAACATTCAAGGGAAATGTTTTGTTTCAACTTTGTATTAACCATGTTCTTAAGCATACAGCTATTTTGCAAGTCTCACATATAGCTTAAACCAAGTTCGCCAAGAGTTTTCTTAATGAACACTATCTATTTATGATCAAATTTTGATGTTAAAAATGTTTACTCATGTATAAAATATGAAACTAAAAAGCTTAGAAAGGGAGATTCCATTTATATCTGAAGGGGGTGAACTTATTACTCATGCATGAAATAACAGTCACCAGACCATAAATTCTTGTTTTAAGACTGTGAAATGGGATATAGACCCGGGCTCCTGGACAAACCAAATTTAATTTGTTGCACAACATCAACAGGTTGTAGTCTCAGTTCGTAGATGGGGTGTGTTTACCCGAGCGTAGTGATGTTATGACAAGTAATTAATCTCGTTAAGTTAGATAATCTGTTTGTTTTATAGTGCAGTTAAGTTAGAATTACAGATGCAGTTGGGGTAAAGTTGAATTAGAGGTGTTAAACAAGGCTATAAACTGTCACCAACTTTATAATGTTTTTTCTTTCTTGTGAAATTAATTGTACTTAAATGTTAATGCATTATAAATATAGTAAGCATCCATGTTTATTAAAAGGTTATATTCAGACCAGGCCTTGTTATTTCACTTTAATGTTTTCACAACACAAGATCAGTGGAGTGTGATATCAACCATGCGTGACTTTCTTCCCGTTGTTGCATTGTTGAATCATTTGCGAAATGGGAACATGCTTTTGGGAGACAGTGGAGAAGGTCGTTAATTAAGAAAACACACGTTATTCCCCTGAGAGTATAAATAACGGAATTAGTAGCTATTAACATTAGTAACAAATGTTTGTACTCTGCACTAAACTTTCATGTCTTTGGACTGTTTTTATTCATTCATATCTTTGGACTGTCTTTAATTAAACTAATCTATTATTCTCAGAGTTTATAAGATATTTCATTATCTAAAATTGCTTACAAAAATTTGTGTAAGGGTACACTGGGTGTAAGGTTAGGTTACATTTAAATACTTGTTCACCGTAAACATCATGCAAATATACATAGTGTAATGTAAATAACAACCATTGTTTTATTATGGGTTTCATCGCTGCTTATGAGGTATGTCCATTCAAATTCTGGGGCTCAGTTAACGGTTGACTGCACAATCTGATTACGAGGTGTCTCGCAAATGGGAGGTCTTTTTGGTTCGTATTACTTGACATAATGAATACAGGTCAAAAGACAAAACAATATTCTCAGAACCAAAATTAGTCTGTTTGGGGAAACCAGCTTCAAATTGTTTCACATTGTTAAAAAAATTACTTAGTATTTCAAACAACTTTACACAATAATTAATAATTGGAATAGATTATTAATTTTTCTATAAAAAAAAACAATTATAAAAAACCCATACCCAAATCACTGAAAGTAATTATTATATTTGTTTTATTACTATTTTCTGACATGTTATCATTAATGTTTTCACAACGTTTATAAATAATTTACTTCCTGGTAATAATTATAACTCTTTAGAATATACTTCGAATCGTCAATTTGATGTGCAATGTGTTATTTTTGTTTCCTTTTCAAAGTTGAATAGCAAACACATACAGCTTCAGTGGCAGGAATCTGCCAAAGCTGCCAAAGCGCCTAGCCTTAATCAAAGTGACAGCCACTTGAAAAACTGTGCCACGAGAATGAGATGAAACTGATAAGTTGGTCAAATGACTTGGGTCATTGAGTACAGATAACCGCCAAACGCCTGCTTTTACATGTATACTGAGTCACTGAGTACAAACTGTCGCCAACCGCCAAAAGCCAACAGCCTGCAATTACAACATGCCACGCTTCTTGCCTTCACCAAGTGGATGTGTGCAGCACGAGTCTATTCCTGACACAGCTCTCAGCTTCTATTGGCTGTGTGCTGGTTTATTTAACGCATGGTTATATAGACATACACTTGTTTTACAAGGTCTTGTTTGCATTGATGTCTGACCCGCTGTTAACAAAATCCTCATAAGTCCATGAGCTCCCAACCACAATGGCTTAATACACACTGGGCCAATGGGTTTGGTTAACAAAGTGCCAAAATCGTTGTAAAATGTGCACTTGCCAAAGAAAAACTTGTTTTTCTTTGGCGAGAGCACAGTTTACAACGATTTTGGCATTTGTAAATGTGGCAAGAGCACAGTTTACAATGGTTTTGACATTTGCAAATGTGGCAATTGCACAGTTTACAACGATTTTGGTATTTACAAATTTGGCAAGAGCACACTTTACAACGATTTTGGTATTTGCAAATTTGGCAAGAGAACAGTTAACAACGATTTTGACATTTGCAAATGTGGCAAGTGCACAGTTTACAACAATTTTGATATTTATAAATTTGGCAACAGCACAGATTACAACGATTTTGGATTTTGTAAACCGAGCCTATTGGTCCAGTGACGAGGTTTATGAGGTTGTAACGTTACAAGGGTTTGTGAAGCGGCTCCCGGCAAACGTTAGTGTCTGTGTTGCATGGATACAAACTCTGACTGCTGCAGATCAAAATACGTAATTTGCACTCTTAAGCTTTTATTTCATTCAATTGGTTGGAATTCAAACCAGTGCAGGTTGACACGCGCACACATGCATAACATGACCACTCGCAATAAACGTGGTTTGAAGTGAAAATTGTTTTTAAAAGACTTTTTACATAAACAGCAACACTGTCCCATTAAAAAGTCAAATACACAAACAACAAACGAACAATGCATAACAAACAGAAAACTTACTCCCTTCCCTAAATACTCCTCTGAACAACTTCCCCCACACCCCACCACTACCCCCACTCCCAACTCTACCCTACACCCACTGCCAACCCTACCCCACATGCACACCCCGACCCACCCCACCCCTACACAAACTCCCACTCCCACACCCACCCTAAAAAATGCATTTTTTTTTAATTTCCAAAGCCATCTTATAATCTTCACCACTCCAACCACTAGAAAAAATGTATAGAAATTATTCAGCGGATTTCCATTGGTTTGATAAGATTTTCAGATGGATGGTAAGATTATTTAAAAAAATTTACCTTAATTTTGTTCGCAATGACATTCTGAGGGTAAAAAATATTTTTAAAAGATGTCCTAATAGGTTTTGTTTTAAACATTTACAAAAAGAATGCACCTTTAATAAAGATTTTGGTTATTATATAAAGGAAATTCTACATATTGTATTAAATTATTCTAAATATAACAGTTTCTGAAGTCGTATATTTCACAATAAATCTTCTTAAATCTAAACATACAAAAATATGTTCCCATTTTAGACAAACATATTATTTAATACATGTAAGTCAAGCATTAAAGGTAAATTATTTGAATATATAACACGCTTTGTACAGTCGACGTCATAACCGCAAATGTTACTCCATTTAGACAACGCACATGTTATAATCAGGATTGCACGGACCTTCATGACGCTTTGTGGTTTAGCCCGTATTACATTATCTGTGTTAGGGACGACTATATCATCTTTTGTGGTTGAGTCTGTAATTCTAAATATGACATCGTCACAAAAATTAATGTACACTACACAACTCTGGTTGTCACGAAAGCTGGATTATCAAACTGGTATGACGACAAGTCACTACTCTCGGATAGAGTCGCATGAATACTGCTAATACCACTTGTCAAACTTTCCCTGGAAGCGGAAGTGACGTTTGCGATTGGCTTATGGGGTAGGTTATACCTTAACTTCCGCCAAACCCACTTGTCACTTAAATGTAAACACTGTTTCTGGGTCAAATATGTCTTTAGCGGTTCCTGGGTCACACTAGTAAGGTCAAGGTCACCGTAAACTAACACGAGCAGACGACCTGATTTTGCCTCTTCCATGAGACGATGCGCATGGTCGAATTCCTCAATACACCAGCCACTGTGAAGATAAGAATCACTCACCACTGCAAGGACTCTTCTACTTTTGTTGATGTTTTCCACCATCTGATCTGCGACACTGTCCCCAAAATCATCCTGGCGACTTGGGTAGTAGATTTTGTAAACAGGGCGGGGTCGATTTTTCCGCTCAAGTCTTCTTAAAAGTCTGTTTTTTACCCACATTCTCACTTCATCGTTTTCTCTATCAATGGACAGATAAACGTCGTACAGTTTCGTAGCATCTTCTGTCTGATCATATTGGTCAAAGGGATGCACTCGCAGGTAGTGGAAGAGAAACACCTTAAATTCATACTTGTATTTACAGAAGATAACCGTCACAATGATGATGATGATCAGCAAAAAGGCCAGAGAAAGACTGACGGCGATAGCAATATCGCGATAACATGCGAGAGATGACCACGTGACGTCCACAAGACGAACTTTCTTATCACCATGGGAACAGATAAGGCGTGCGGTTGTCCCGGAAGTGTCATTGGGTAAATTCCTTCTAGCCCAGTCGTTTAGATAAAGAGTGTCACACGAACATTCAAGGGGGTTGTCTGAGAACCTGATAGAATCAAACGGAAAATTCCAAATCCTCGATGGCATTACTTTTAACTTATTGTTTCTGATATCAATGAAACTGAGTTGTGTTGCATGTTCAAGGAATGAGTTATCAAAGATCGTGATATCATTTGATGACACGTCAAGCCTAGAGATATTCCCGATGTAATCTCTATAATCCAGTTGCTTCAGTTTGTTACCTGGCATTTTTAGAAATAGTTTCCCGACTGGCACTGTTATCGGAAGTGACGTGTAGCCACCAGACCGCGAGCAGTCGACAAGGATGTGACCTTTGCTTGGACAATCTTCACACTTGCACTCTGCTGGACAGGTGTCCGTAATGTTACAGATCAGGAGGTCCGACTGGTTGAAGAAATAGCCAATCGGTTTACCTTTGTATTCAGGGGGACCTTCACAACTCACATAATTATGTAACATATCTGGGAGAAAAGTACTTTTTGAACTATTTACAAAGTAGAACATTCCACAGTCACAGAGCCAAGGGTTGTCCTTCAACACAACTACAAAGTTTGCAATATCGTACAAAGTAAGGGTTGTGTTTGTGTATTGTGTGAACATTTCTTTCCTCAGATACTTGAGCTTATTAAAACGGAGATCCACTTCCAGGTAGTCTAAATATTTTCTTGTGATTATCCAGTTGAATGTGTTTGTGAAGCGAGATATTTCGTTGTGCTGCAGGTTGAAGTGAAGCTTGCCCCAATTTTGGGGGATGTAGGGCCAGGGTTCATAGTTTACTAGCTTGTTGTAGGAGAGAGTGACCTTCTTTAGATCATGAAGGTCTTCATGAAACGTAGTTCGTCCAATCTGTGATATGTGATTGTGTGATGCATCAACACTTGACAAATGTGTCCCAGGTACCAACAGACCAGACGGAAGTTCTGTCAGAGAATTTCTCTGAATATTAAGATGTTCCAGTCTCGCTAGTTTTCTTAAAGCATCATTTGAAATAAATTCTAAATTGTTGTTGGACATATCCAATGTTCGCACACACTGGAATTTATCCAAGAGACCCGTATCTATTCGTGTCAGCTTGTTGTCAGATAAATCCAATGTTACGACGAAATTAAAGGTATCGTCACTGAATACACTACGTGGAATATCCGTGATGTTGTTCCCAGATAATCGTAAATGAAGGCCCGAACTCGATAACCGGTTTGACACAATACTCGGAAGGTCCTTCAGCTTTCTGAAATCGGAGGTTCCAAGTTTATGATTTAAGTTGACTTCTTCATTACCATAAAGACACTGGTAGCCATGGACCTGTCCTACAGATAAGAGAGGCAATAAGAACAATAGTGGGAAGAGAGATAAGCCAGTCATGATTTGCAGGTGGCTCTTAGTGTCCGTATCCACCTGGATGAAACATCACACACCTATTGGGTCACACAGCTCCTTGTATTAAACGGTTTTGATGAACGTCGCTCCATTATGTACACAGCGCTACACCGCACATGTCTGTGGAAAGGTTAACGCACACAGGTAAACACACAGGTAAACACACAGGTAAACCTGCCGGGCGGTGGAGATGAAAGTGGTGCTGTCTTCACCGCTGTATGACAGAGATGAGTGGAACAGTCCTGTGCTACTGTATGTCAGAGATGAGTGGAACAGTCCTGTGCTACTGTATCTGCGCTTCACACACACTCGCTGTAAACTAATTTAGAGGGGAACACTTTCTGTCGGGTTGCCGTGATCTCCATAACGCCGCATGTACCTACATGTACAACACAGGTGACTTGTAGCGAGCACCCGCGCTCGTTGTAGGAAGGTACACTCCTTTGTTAACACGAGAGATCCTTTATTGCTCGCAGCAGAGAGTATCCGGATATATTTGATTCAACCTCCGTCTTCACTCTACTGTTTTCCCGAGGCACACAGTAAAGTTTTAAAGTGCGTGAAACACTCCGAGGCCACATCAGCATTTAACCGTCTCCTCCTGGTTGGGTATTGGATTAGTTTCCTCTTTTAAGTTTGTACTTAACAGTCTTATTTAATCTAGGTCACGAACACAAAGCCATTTTAACAAAGTAACATGACGCAAGGTTCACGAGATTTCACAATGCTGTCAACATCGTATATGAAGTATTAAACTGACTCCGCCCTAGTCTACTCCTAGGAGAGTGAGTGAGTGAGTGAGTTATTGTTTTACGCCGTTTGGGCAATATTGCAGCCATTAACGGCGAACTCCTAGGAGAAATGTAAAATTTCTGCCCAAATCGAGTAACATGATATCCCGGCCTTATCATCTATTTCCGCACGGTTTGTCATGTCTCTTGTGAAACACCAAATATTTCCTGCTGAAGCCTACTAATTCTTTTGTTTTATTTTGTGTTATATATCTGCTGTTTGTAAAATCAATTACATTTATATATTCATGTCTCAGTATATGTATGTGTATATGTATATGTATGTGTATGTGTGTGTTAGCATGCATGCATATATATGTATATACATCTATGATATAACCTATGTACTTGTGTGTCATTTAATTATATAGTAGTTTATAGCAGATGTACTTTGCCCCAAGAGGGTGTTTGTGCAATAAAATTTATCTTATCTTATCTTGTCAGTGTTTTGTGATCATTGAGGTTTCTTTTATTGCTTCTTTATTACAACCATTGATACACATATTGATATATTGATATTGATAAATATTGTTTCTTGTCGACAACAAATATCAAATATGTATTGTTACGATGACAAAATTAATTTAATGGTATTCCGAATATGAAACAAACAAATGAATACGAGGTTATCTTTTTTTTTAAACAAGTTTTACATTACACACTCAAAAATGTTTAAAAATAATAACAATGCACGAAAATAAATATCTTATTATATAAGTATTAATATTGTAATATGAACATTCAGCATGTTCAATACTGCGACTGAAACTTTAGTTGTATGAGGCCAAAAAAAGTAAATGTCGTTGATCCGATTACATTTAGGTAGGTCGGTCGGTCGGTCGGGAATTTTTTTTTTTAAACAAATTTTTCCTGATATCAAAGTTTAACCCTTAAAGTGCTGAGTGGGTTTCAGCCAACCTTACAACTGTGGCCACCTTGTGCTGTTGAAAACATATCCTTTGATAATTTGTTTAAAAGAGCTCCTGCAGGAGCTCCTTTAAACAAATTACCAAAGGATATAGATTTTCAATAGCCTGTATCAGCTGGAATTTGAACACTAAAATGACCAAATGTTGTGCACAGCACTTTAAGGGTTAATAAGATAAAATAGGTTTTCAGTTGCAGCAAATGGTATGTTATTTTTTTGTCGTTATGATAATAAAAAGTTAGGGTCGGCACCTATGTTGTAGGCAAGGTCGGATAATCGGAACCACAGCATATTTTTTGCCTGTATGGTTGCAGTCGTTGTAATCCAATGAGTGAAGAGCTCAAATTTGTCCGTTTCAATGTCCAAAATTCGAATTCCAAAGCTCTTTTAAACAAATTATCACAGGAAAGGTTTCCAACAGCACAATGTAATCACAGCTTTTCAGTTAGACACTCGAGGAGTTAGTAAAACCCTTTGTATCATTAAAACAACAGCAGCATTATAGTAAATACATTGTACAGATAAATACAAATACACATCACTGTCTATGCAAAATAATACATGCATGATGATTATATAAATATAAGAAGGAATACAATAATTCCTACCTGTGTCTGCTTCCAAATGAAACTTTCTGGTTGGTTTGGCCGCCCCAAGCAGTGTCTACATGTGGTCTCCCATGGTTACAGGGTGGGACATGCACAATGCAGTAATTACAGTGCCTTTATCTAACAGCAAGTCACGACAGAGTTTTGTAAATGATACGTTAAAAGCTATGCCAGTTGTACAATCAAATTACGTCACATATGACTTGACACCACCAACAGTTATTTCTGGATTGGAGGTCATTATCTAAAGAAATTAAATTTATAAGGGGTTCAGAGGCTGAGTATGTTTTATAAAATCACAATTTAAGGGTCAAGTTCAGAATATATATAAAATGTCTCATATATGTTCTATGGGTTTGAGATCGAGACTTGGTGCAAGCCTAGGAACTGTCTCAATTACATTCTGACGTAAGAATTCAATAACCACACGTACTCTTTGTGGTCCAGCCTTATCATCCATGAAAATGGGACGTGTGGATAACGCATGATTAACATACGTTTCTAAAATGTCACGTTGATAGCGAGGTCCGTTCAGATTTCCCTGTACTGTGACAAAGTCAAGTTCTGATGGAATGGTCTCTGCAATGTTTCGTTCAGTCAAAGCCGTATTCGGCTGCCTCGTTAACGGCCGTCACAACGTGTAACAGAAACCGACTTGTATCTGAGAAATAAATTCGTCGCCATGTTGCAAGGGTCCAACGTTGACGTTGCTCTGACCATTTCAATCGAGCTGTTTTATGAATACGAGTCAACAATGGGCGTTTGATTGGTCTTCTGGCTTTGTAGCCAGCAAATTGTAGACAGTTTCCGATGGATTGGGAAAACATGCTCTGCTTTGTAATCATTGTGCTTTCCATACGGTACTGTTAAGGAATGGATTTGTACGAAATGATGCATCTTTACGCCGGGTTGTTTTGCGAAGTAGTCCTAAACGTGTCTGTATTATACCTACTGTGGAAGGAAATTTGAATGTGGAAACCTCAGTTGAATTGTTTTTGGAAATCCGTTACCAAACGGGCGACATGTGCCGACTTACACAAAATGAAAGGTTACGTGTCCTTGGCATGCTACAGGTTGGCACAACTCAAACCGTTTCTGGCACGGTTGATAAACGTTTAACAGTCTGTCATAAGCAGAGTTTGGTCCTACACGTACATTCTGTTCACGATAGACAACGCTCGGTCGACCACGGGTGATAACTCTTGCACAGGATAAATTAATCCATACTTTAGCTTTGAGAAATCGTATCACAAGGCTAATCAGATTAGAGCTCGACTCCAATCAGACACTGGTGTGAGAGTGAGTGCCCAGACGATTAGAAAATGACAGATATCATTTTCACGCCCGTTGACTCATGTCATTCCATGTTTGAGAGATCATCACATTAGGGCAAGGCGCCTTTGGTGTCGGGATCGTTAACACTGGGATAATCGCCGTTGGAACAATGTAATGTTTTCGAATGAAATTCACTGTAGACTTCCTGGAAAGGCATGGGTGTGTAGCGTTGACTAAACTAGTTTTTCCATGATGTTAACATCATTTAGGGGGTGGATCTGTAATGGTGTGGGGTGAAATGACTTACATGTTGTTGACTATCGGAACAGCAACTTGGCAGCTCATGTTGTGGCCGTCGTTTCACCATGATGTCACAGGGCCAGGATTGTGAGAGATTACCTCCAACAGCAGAATATCATAACATACTATGGCCAGCGCTGAGTCCGGGCCTGTTTTTGATCAAGAGTGTCTGGGACATGCTTGGACAGTGGTTACGTCAACGTCAACGTCAACGTCAACGTCAACAACGTCCTACCATTGTCTAGAACTTGGAATTGCAACAGAAGTGGAATAACCTTGACCAAAGTGATTTGAGACGCCTAGTTATGAGTTTGCTAAGTCGTACTCGTGCATAGGGGGG
>JAULCD010195761.1:0-10677 GCA_032361085.1 Calliostoma canaliculatum
AATTCGTTTTTCAAATAGTGCATTTTCAAATATAACATATAGTTTTTAGTTTCATTTGTTAAAATAAATAACTTGATAATAATTAGAAAATAACTAATTTAACATGAAAGCGCCTGTTTTATATCTGAAAATGCGACGCATAGAAAAAAAATGTCAATAAATATATTTATTTCATACTTCGCAAAAGAAACTATATTACTGGCTGCAGCAATTAATCAAATCCGTGTTCAAGTTACTTTCAGTAATCTGGATAAAAACATTATAAGGTGTAATAAAATAGGATCAAAAGTATTGGAGATAAGTGGAGAATTTTGCGCGGTTTAATTAATATTATCTTGTAATATTAAGACATGTTTATCTTTAAAACTTTTGAATTTCTGTACTTGACCCCACCAGCCCGCCCTCTTCCTCCCCTTCGATAATTAGATTAAAGTAGGAATTAATATTGTACATATATTTTTATTTGAATGTTTAATAAATGTGACCAATTTGTTGGGACTAAAATCAAGTCGACACAGAAGTATGTTGGGTCAGATATATGATTTTTTGATTGGCAAAATGTTGTTTTTCGAAATTTGAAGAAAACGTGTAACATGAGGTCGGTATTGAGTACAAACTGTTTTAGATGATCTCTTTCTTATTGCACATACATCAGAGTAATATAGCAGTTTAGTAAAATGAAACACTTAAAACTAATTTAACTTCTAGATATCTACAGGGGAAATTGTTTCTATGATGACATCGGTTTTACAGATGTTTTACATGTTTTTTCAACACTAACGATTACTGGATGTCCGTATATAATGTATCTATCAGTATTTTAAATTAACCTTTAAAGTGTTAATTGAAAAGATTTAATAACTCGGTCCTAAAGTTTTAACTTAAACAGGCTATTGAAATTTATTCTGTGGCGATTTGTACAGGAGCTCTTTTAAACAAATCACCAAAGGATAGGTACACAGCTAAGGGTTAGATGGAGTTTAAACTAAATCAGTTTTGTACTACAAGGGTTTAAAAATTGTAAATTTATCTTTATCCTACGTTCATTGGCATGTTAGAAGTTGGTGGATGATTTAAGAACAAGGTTTTGAAAATCAAACGAGACCGTTTTAACTTACCTGTTGTCAGATTTTCAAACATCCCAATGGCTCCAGCTCACGTTTTTTACTTATAATTTTTCAAAAACATTTTTTACGTCATGCTCATTTAATAGAAAAACACGTGCTTCCCACGGCCAAACGTCCAGTTATGGTCTCGCCATTTCAGAATTGGTCAATATATTTAGATTTATTCTTTGAAGGACACCTAGAAGTTGTAAGGCATCATTCAGGAGATTTTGGGGGGTGTCAACTACTCTGTACGTATGTTCACGACGTTTTGGAGCATATGCCCTTGAATGTCGTGAACTATACGTACACTGAAGTTGATATTTAATCAAGGAGCAAGAATATATCCCGAAAGGCCGTGAACAGACTACAAAGAAGTTAACATCTCAAACACCTAAATTATACATTTAGATTTGTTTCACTTGTAAACACACAGGCATTTACTAATTGTGACATATCACTGATCAACAAAATGTCAATGCTGTCCCATGCAATGATATTTTCATTAGGTTTCATATCTTAACATTTATTGCTGTGGCTATTTTCATGAATGCTGTGTGCATAATGAATGCTACTGGTAGAGATGAATAGTTTTACTCAAACGCGAAAATGTCCTTTCTATCAATGATATTTATGCATGCAAAATATCTATTCAAATGATGTACTGGTGTGAGGACATATAACTATATTTAATACTGCAATATACAGTTAGCTATAACATGTTTTATTTTCATCTCAGGAAAACTTTTAGTTATTATTTTATTGTTGGTGACCCAAATTATTATGTACCAGTTCAAGCTTTTATTTGAAACATTGTTGTAATTAAGAAGACTGTTATTTTGTTACGATTGAAAGAAGAATATCACTACAATGTATATTGCAAATAACGTTTTTTCTTAGCCGTTGCTTTTTGACTAAACAAACTTTCTATAAGTATTCAACGTTAAACTAAATACTTTTTTGTTTGTAAATTCAACAGGTATCTAAATGTAGAACATTTTATACAATGACGCCAATAAAAAAATCTGGAATGTTTTAATAGTCTGGTTATGAAAATGAAATATTGCCTTTAAACACTTTAAGCTCTGAATTGTCTTGACTGAAACGCGTGGTCCTTTCGTTCTGTTAAAAAACCTATCTAGTGGTAACTTGTTTGAAAGAGCTCCTAAAAGGAGCTCTTTCAAACAAATTACCACCGGATAGGTTTTAAACTGTCTATTCAGGTTGGAGTTTTGCCTTTAAAATTTACAAAACATATTCATTAACAGTTTAAGGGTTAAAATTGGAGATAATAAATCACATAAATTTTCACTAAAATTGACAAACGCTGCTCTAGAGTCCAAGGGGTTAACGTTGTTTGGATTGCTATGATCAACATAACAATGAAACTGATACAGAACACACAGTAGAACAAAGTTGCATTAAACCTTTTATACATCAAAATGGCTTGTAGTTCTCTGTAGTACTGGCCGTACACAAGGCTGTTGTAATAACGTATTGGTTTCTCTGATACCCGACCCTCCCAGCAGACTACAGTATGGTAATACAGTTTATTCTCTACTTAACCCTTACACTTCTGAATTGATTTTTGCAGGAGTTACAAATATGGGCATCTTGTGCAGTTAAAGACCTATTTTGTGGTAATTTGTTTGAAAGAGCTCCCTGCGGGAGTTCTTTCAAACAAATTACCACAGAATAGGTTTCAACAGACATAGTTACGACGTACAGCAATAAGAACGAAATCAACAGTTGATGTTAATTTTTAAGGGTTAATTTTAAAAGTATTGTTAAAGGTTAATTATCCTCGTGAAATTCGATGAGGTGTCCACCGTTCAAGCTAATAGGTACTTCTTATGTATCAAGTAGTTTGTCCTATCAAAATGTACATTGTATAGTTAAAGTCAGTTTCCGGCATTCTAAGGGTTAAATATCCTTGTGAAATTCAATGTTTCAATGTTGTGTCCACAGTTCAGGCTAATACAATACTACTTGTGTATCAAGCAGCTTGTCCTCTAAAACATATTTAGTTAAAGCCAGTTTCTGGCGTTCTAAGGGTTAAATATCCTTGTGAAATTCAATGCTGTGTTCACAGTTCAAGTTAATACAATACTACTTATGTTTCAAGCAGCTTGTCCTGTTGAAATGAATATAGTTAATGTCAAATTTTCAAGGGTTAACTATTTCCTGAAATTCGATGTGGTGGCCACAGTTCAGGCTAAGAAAATACATATGTATATTAAGTAAATCGTCCTATTGAAATGCATTGGTGTAAAAAGTGCATGTTTTCTTTTATAAACGCTTATTCGTTCTTATTAAAAGCTAAGTGTTTACACGCGTGTCAAGGTGTGAACTATGGTTTCATGCTTTTCAAGGTATGGACTATGGTATCATGCTTGTACACCTTCAACGATGCCGTCCCATTAGTTAAAGTATTTTTTCATGTCGTCTTTGTATTTGTCCACAGTTTATATTCGAAACTTGATACTCAAAACTGATTGAGTATCAAATATACGTTTGTTAAGTAGAATATATAAAGGTTAACCAATACGTGAAATGTCAAGTACAAGCGTTATTGTATATTTATGATGTACTTAGTTGTCATTGTAGGAACTTGATATCAACAATTTGAAGATACTTGACACATTTGAGGATTGTATTTTGTGGGAAGATGTTGTCATCATGTGGCTAAAATTAATGATAACACCTCGCAAGGTTTTAAAGTTGACGAAAGCTGGGTGTATGCCGGGTGCTACTGGCAGGACAGGACTCTTTGCGAACACCAAATACCAGCACTGAATTTCGGTTATTCATACAGTTTTTATATTCATATTGTCAAAATGTCGAATGGAATCTGCCCTGACAAATAGTGATTTAGATTATTCTCTGGAGTGTATATTTATATTTGATATGTGTGGTGTACTTAGTTGTCTAGCACACGTGTAGTTACATATTTATGATGTACTTAGTTGAAGATATCCGTTTAATGTCATTCCTAGATCATTCACCTCAGATCTGATGTTCGAGGTTAGCACAAACAACAAGAAGTCTAATTGACGTTGCCCGTATGTAGGTTGCGCGCAAAATCGTTAAATGAATCTACATACAAATTAACTTGTAATACACCAAAACAGGATGAGTTCAGATTGTTCTTGTGCAGCGTAGAGTAGCACAGCGCAGCATACATTTCTAATGGTAATTGCATTGACTTTAACCTTGATTAACCCTTATCGTGCGGCATACTTTTGGAGAAGTTATCCTGAATGGCGCGTCCCGCAACGTTTAAGGGTTTCGAACTAGTGCCTCACTCAACATAGCCGCCTGTTTGTCCATGCGGCTTACGGAAATATCCGGGTCAGGCTAACAACCTGGCCCGGATATTTCCGGGAGCCGCACGGTAAGGGTTAAATTTGATGGTAAAATATTACGTTAATTAGTTACTTGTTTAAACTATGGCTTCAATTATGGAAACAATATACTTGGTGTGAAACACTATTAATGTCGAATGCGGTATCTTACTTTATTTCGAATTCTTGGCTGAACTACAGAAGTTCAGGGCTCCGTTTCTAAAAGTTTTTTTTAAGTTGATCGTAAGTGATTTTTAAAACAATGTCCTGTGGAGTTGTTTCGTTTCATAGGCTTACGAATGGCATAGGTTCCAAAGCGATCGCTGCGCTACGACAGTCGTAAGCCAATGTTATATTTTAGCACTTACAATCAACTTAGCCTAAGATCGCTTTGCGGAACGGGCCCCAAAGAACTTTATGGATGTCAACTTCTTTATTTGGCTTGAGCACAACGTTTTTGGAGTACAGTGTATATTCTTACTCCTTCCTCACCTGATGAAGGAGTAAGACAAACTCAGAAACGTTGTGCTCATGCCAAATAAATAAGTTAACATCCATAAAGTTCTCAAGACGTATATGTTCTACACTTCTAAATGCCCATTAAAACCTTAAACCACATTGCCCGTTTCACAAAGGCATCTTAATTTTATGACGTCGTAAACCAAGTCACTGGGCCAATGAATTGGCTTACAAATACCCCAAATAGTTGTCAACTGTGCATTTTCCAAAGAAAAACAAGTTTTTCTTTGGAAAATGCACACTTGGCAACAATTTGGGGCATTTGAGGACCTTACCCACTCACCCGATTACATAGTTAAAGACGTAAAGTTACGACGTCTTTGTGAAACGGGGGCTAGAAGTTTCAAAATGTTTTTGTAACTCCCCTCATACGGAATTTGATTTTCTTCATGAAAGTTGTGTATATGACGGGTGCTACCGGTAGAGCAGGACATGTCCCCCCCCATTGCTTTTACGTTCAGTGGATTTTGTCTGGATAAACAATAGTTTTTTTCTTTAGACATTGACGCCCTAAAAGTGAAGACCTGTTAAGATTTGGCATATATACTGGTGGAAGAGTTAAGTTAATCCGGACTCAACTTGTACACACACCCGGACATAAGGTTATAAAAAACATCATTGAGTTTGATTTTGTGCTCAACTCAACGGTTTAATACTCATTTTGAGTTGAACACAGTTGGTTTTATAACATGGGGCCTGGTATCTTTCCTTCCAATGGTTAATTTGACTTGTCTTACAGATGACCCAATAATAAAACACAAATTAGTTTTTAAACTATGGTTACACTAATTTCACTAACGTGAAGGTAAAAAACCATTATTCTTGTTACCATACTTCTTGCAATCATTTCACATTCGTAAGGCACTGTTAAATTATCGTTTTAACGTGAGATTCTCGTCTTAACGTGCGATTCTCGTCATAAAGTGAGATTATCGTCATAATGTGAGAGATTTTCGTATTAATGTGAGATTCTCGTACTAATGTGAGATTCTCGTTTTAACGTGAGATTCTCACAATGTCTTGAGAATGTGAAACAAGTGCATGGAGATTTGGTGACAAGAATAACGTCTAGCTGGTAAAGTTAAAATTTAGGCTCTGAATAATTTTCATAATTATAATTATTTAGTTTTCTTGATAATAGTGAATAGTAAATCTCAGTGAAATATAGATTATATAACACTTAGAAATAGTTTATGCCATATGAACTTAAAGTAGCTCGTAAAATAACTGCTTGTGATGGTTACCAGAAACACAACTAATTTGTTTAAGCTTATCCGGTGTTTGCGATGGTTTTGAAACATACCAGTTCCTGGGAGTGGTAAAATTTTAACCCTTAAAGTGCTGAAACCATTTGTCTTTTCATTCAATCCCGTCATTCTGTCCAAAATAAGCTGTTAAAAACCTGTCCTGTGGCAAACCGTTTAAAAGAGCTCCTACGGGAGCTCTTTTAAACAATTTACCACTGGACAGGTTTTTTAACAGCACAATGTGGTCGAAGTTTAAAAATCTTTATAATCCTAATTAGCACTGTAAGGATTAATATAACTATCTCATAAACTCGATTAATTTGGGACAGTGTGTCTGGTATATAAGCCGACCCTAAAACAACAAACAATCAAAACAAAATACAGCACAGACAAACAAAACGAGTAGCAAACAACCAAAAAACATTAACAGAAGCCAACAACTTTTAAAATTTAAATACTGAAATTGTATTTATAACATATCCTGGATGCATGGCAGATCATTATTTGGAGTTGAGTAAGTTGGGTTTTTAACGCCGCTTTTAACGTTGTTTCAGTTATCTTGCGGCGGTCAAATTTTATAGCAAATCCTAGATTTGTATTATAATTCTATATTTCAAATTTTATTTATAGATGTGTTTTTAAATTAATTGTTTCGTGTCAAATGTAAAGAAGTATTAATATTTTTTTATATAGATCTGTTACTTTGATATATTCATTTATTTAAAATAAAATCACAAATAAAAAGCAGTAATAGCAAACTGCTGTATTGATGCAAAAAATGCATTTAACTTAATACCGCCATTCATCCAAGCACTCTGTATACATGAGAATAGAAAGCAATGTCGTCAGTAAGATATTCATATTGCTTCAACACAAAACATTGATCTTAGTCAGAGTATGGTAGGAAGCTTAACCATTGCAGATCCGCTCCTTAACCTTTAAACTGCCAGAATCATGTCAATTTCTGACCCAAATTTCAACCTAAATTGTTGTTAAAAACCTATTCTGTGATGATGTGTTTAAAAGAGCTCCGTATGAGCTCTTTTAAACACATTACCACAGAATGGGTTTCAACAGCACAAAGTTGTCATCGTTTTATAAAAAAAAAATCAGGGTTTAAGGGTTAACAATTCAAAATGGCGGACGGTTTCGTGTTTGTACCAATTATTACCTCCCCTGATACGGAACTAAGTCTGCAGCCACAGCCTTAGTCTCACTGGAGTCGTTAAAAGATAAATTTGTGAAACAATAGACAGAAAGACGGGCGGTGAGGTCCCAGGCCGCTGATTCTACTCCTAACTGTCCGAATTAATTCACAACACAATTATTTAATACCAGAAAGAGATGGGTAAATCGCCAAGTATGTGTTCGGCTTTCAAGGGAAAAATATTCCTGAAACCACCGAACCTATGAAAATCAAATTTGAAAAATTACAAAATGGACTGAGAGGTATAGTTATTGGTATAGAGTTGGATGTAATGGAGTTATGTGTTTCTGATGGAATAAATGTTGATTCAACTCACTTACATTACAAGCGGCAGAGGTCAGTTTGGATACTTGATCTATGGTAATGTTTCCCTGAAGAATAATTATTCTTAAAACCAACAGAGGTTCGCTGACATGGAATAGTAAATAATTCGTCACGCACATGGCCATGATTAGCTATCATAAAAAGAAGACTTAGATATCAAGTTTCAACTACACATGTGTTTGTAAACGAGCTATTTTTACATGAAAGCAGAATATATTTGAAACTGGTATTTTTGTCCGTTTACAGTTTTGTGTATCTAGGAAAATTAACGTTAATATATTCATTAGAAACCTCTGGTAATAAAAAATAGTCTTATTACACCCTAGTTCAATCTTTATTGCGTTTTCTCGTCAGTTTGTTTCTTTGAAAAGGGCGCAGTTTACAACAAGTTTTGGCTTTCAAAAAATTAATGGCCGAGTGAAATGGTTTACGACGTCGTAAATGTACGATTGCTTATGAAAACAGCCCTGGGTAATACGACCTTGTGCTGTTAAAAACCTGTCCTGTGGTAATTTGTTTAAAAGAGCTCCTGTAGGAGCTCTTTTAAACACATTACCACAGGATAGGTTTTTAAAAGCTTATTTTTGGCAGAATTTTGATAATGAAATAGAAAATAAATGGACTCATCACTTCAAGGGTTAAACAGTGTTGAATGGATACTATATATGTTGAACGATTAAATACTCAGCCTGTGACCACCTTGTGTTGTTGAAAATCTATCCTGTGGTAATCCACAGGATAGGTTTCAACAGTCTATTCTATACACACTGAAATTATAATGAAGGCTATGGTTAACTTCAGTGTAGTGTTGGATGGATACTATGTATTATAAGATTAAATACACTGTGATCACTGTGTTTGTTGAAAATTAATTCTGTGGTGATTTGATTTTAAAAAGGTCTCTGGAAAGTGCATTGTTTAAAGTGACTTTGGCATTTGTTAGTCAAACCCATGTATGCCAAAATTACTGAAAACTGTACACTTTCCAATGAAAAACAATGTTTACTGGGGAGAGTGTATAGTTTATAATTATTTTGGCATTGTAAACAAACTCCATTGACCCAGAGCGTATTATTATTCATTGTCATTACAAGCTCAAAAACTTTTGAGATTTTTGTAAGGACTTTTGTTGTTTTGGTAGGCATTGGTGATCGCTTCCTATAAATATGTTTTTAATTAAAATATATAAAAAATGAATTGGTTACCATCATTCTGCTTGTACGATTTGGTGTATTTTGTACAATTTTGGCCTATAAAATACAGTTTACACCGACTTTTTCAGTTCTACACCAATCACGGTATCGTGCTTTGTGCAATTTTCGTTTCGCTAAATTTTATTTCACCTAATATTTTGTCTTTCAACATTAATAAACAACTTGTCCCACCTTCTGACCGTTTCTGTTTCATAAAGTGACACTTTATACTTGGTAATAAAGGGATGTCCACGTAATTTACACTTTGAAATGCTAATATAATACACTTGCAATCAAAAAGGGGTAGGTAGGTCTGCTTGTGCTGTTAAAACTAGCTATCCTGTGGTAATTTGTTTAAAAGAAGTCCTGCAGGAGCTCTTTTAAACAAATTACCACAAAATAGGTATTTTAGGCAGAATTTAACAATGAAATAGAACAAAATTAGGCTTAGCACTTTAAGGGTTAACTGAATTTAAATCAAAACTACCCTGAAAGATATTCAGTTTGAAACTGAAATGATTAAACTAAAATATATCCAGTACAAACAACTATAATTTACTTTATATTACAAAGAAACAAAAAGCTCAGGGTACCAATTTACAAAACTGTCGTAAACTATCTTCCAGAACCAGTGTTTTAGTTCACAAATGTGAAAAATTGTTGTAAACTTTGCCCTTTCCAAAGAAAAACTGTTTTTTCTTCAGAAAGAATACAGTTTACAATTGATTTTGGCATTTGTAAACCAAACCCGTGGCTCAGAAAAGTGGTTTATTATCATAAATTTACGACTATTTGTGCAAGGGTACCCAGGTACTATCTATCCCATGCTGTTGAAAACCCATCAGGTTGTGATTTTAAAAATAATGCTTAATTCTCTGTGAGAGCTCTTTTCAACAAATTACTTTGGAGTATTAGGGATGAATATAAGACAACGAAATTGACAAATCAACATAAGAAATTAACCCTTCATGCCTTTACTTAGTGCTATATTTAGTTTATTTTAGCAGAATTTGAACAATGATCACCTTTTACTGTAAAAAACATGCTGTAGTACTTTGTTTCAAAGAACCACGAAAAGCTGTTTTAAACATATTACCTGTGACACCATATATTTTCAACAGTCTGTTTAGGATAGACTTCTGTAACGCTTAAATCAACGAAAAAATTTACTAGCAGTTTATAGGTTAACATATTGAAATCAAAATGTAAAACCACCAACACCCTGAAATTTGACAAAAAACACTAAACAAACCCACATACATCCTCTGTATATATATTTCAACTTTTAAAGGAGTGTATGTAACAAGTTTGTAGTTTGTTTTTAAGTGCATTTCAAATGTCATTGTACCCAGCCGGAACCGTGAGAACGTGTTGATGCTATCTGAGCATTCACAGGCACCACCCAATTACCAGGCGTGCTAACCTCACTGTCAGTGTTGTGACTGGAAGTGGGATGGTCCTGACAAGACTACAGGAAGTGGCGAATAATATATTTATTTCCTCTCGAAACTTTAAAAAAAACTCATTCACACGTACGGCGGCATATTACAGCCACAGTAGAAAACAAAATTAAGTCTTAATTAAGAGAAAAGTATCTCTTAATTAAGAGATACTATCCCTTAATTGAGAGATAGTTTCTCTTAATTAAGAGAAAAGTATCTCTTAATTAAGAGATAATTTTCACTTAATTAAGAGATAATTTTCTCTTAATTAAGAGATAATTTTCTTTGTATGGTA
>JAULCD010195983.1:0-10676 GCA_032361085.1 Calliostoma canaliculatum
ACGTTTCATGTTTCCATGCTCTAGTTAAAATAGCGTATTGTAAGTTAATACGGGCGCTGTACAGTGTTTATTTTGTTGTAAACTGAACATTTTCTGAAGAAATTTTTTTTGAGTTTAACAAAGTGCTAAGTTAACAAAAATCAAGAGTTGTGAACCAAATTGATTTGAGTTGTCACGTAATAAAAAAAATATATGCATGTCAAAGTGTATACCTGTATCAATAGAGTAGCAAATACAGTTAGTAAGACCTAAATCGTGACCATCTTGTGCTGTCGAATACCTATACTGTAGTAATTTGTTAAACGAGCTCCTTAAAGAACAGGTTTTAACAACAGTCTGTCTATTATGATTGCAATTTAGGACAATGAAACATACATTTTTAGCTTGGCACTCAAAGGGTTAAGATTTCTAAATAATCGATTTATGTCAAAGTTATTCTTCATGTAATGTATTTCTTTGAAATACATGAGTTTGCTAGACGCCCAATGACATAAGTTTGTCTGAAAATTAAATATACATGTCTAAAAGATTATTTTGAAACTTACTGTTATCTTCATGTTTCTTTAACATTTATTGTTTTGCGCGCAATTTGTGACCACCTAAGCATGGAATAACTACCAACGTGTTCATAGAACTGGAAGCACATTGCTGAAACTGATCTCCCCATGTATTGGCAACGACGTTGTTAGGAATGCCACTCCTCAAAATAACAGTTTTGCTATTCCCCTTTACCATAATCATTATAAAAGCAATGTTTTCCCTATACTTTGTTTGCCTACTCGCTTCCCCGTAATTGTGCACAATTCAAAGAAAAACTAGTCTTTTTGCAAGGTGCACGGTTTGCAGCCATTTTGACATTTGTAAGCAAAGACCGTTTGTCAAGTGATGAAACTTTAGAAACGCTGAGATATCACACGTTTATCTTAGTGCTTCATCTTCCTTCATCCAAATGCTGTCATATATAAGCCCTTAACACGGTGTGTGATAGACAGACGGTTGTGTTAAGACTAAGGTTTGTAGTGTGGAGAAGTTTTTTTTAGCTTGCAGACCTCACCTTTTAAAGTGTTGTTTAACAAACATGTCGTTAACTTACGACTTTATAAGCTATATGTCTACTTCAAATAAATACAATCGTTGTAAATAGTGTACTTTGCAAAGAAGAACAAATGCTAAAATCGTTGTAAAGTGTGCACATGTTACAACGATTTAGGCAATTATAAAGCAATGGCATCTCTGCAGTGTGTTTATTAAGCCAGTGTTTCTTGGAGCCCTTAAGAAACTTTTATGAAACGCGGGCTAGGCCACGTTCCTCAAAGCGATCTTAGTGTTAAGATCATCGTAAGTGATTTTTGAAACAATGTCCTTTGATCCGGAGTTGTTTCTTGTCACAGACTTTTGACAGTCGTAGCGCAGTAAACGATATGAAAACGGTGACGACTGACACCGGTTCCAAAGGGATCTCTCCGCTACGAGAGTCGTAAGCCAATTTTATGTTTTAGCACTTACGATTAGCCTAATATCGCTTTGTTGAAACATGGCCAAAGTCTGCACAGTTCGATTCAGTGTGAGAAGGGATGTATTTGATTATGTAACTGATATTATGCAACAGATAACAGGCTTGAGCAGCAGATTGAAGAGTTATCTAACGGTTTCTACATTCATTGAGGTAACAGCAGGGTGTTAACACAAATGTGATAAACCCCGATTTCGCGTTGCATAAAAACAGAATGCATTGAACCGTGTGCTGACTGTGTAATAGGGTTAGGCAAGACACTCAGGAGAAAGGATACACGGCTGAAATGCACGTTTAAGTTTTAGAATGTTGACCATAGTGATAGTTAGCCTTGTGACATGATACTGTTAACCCTTACCATGGGTGAACGGGGTTAAGTACAATTTTAAACTGTGACTGCATTGTGCGGTTAAAAACCTGTCCTGTGGTAATTTGTTTAAAAGAGCTCCTGTAGGAACTCTTTTAAACATATTACCATAGGATAGTTTTTAACAGCTAATTTTGGGCAGAATATTGACAATGAAGTAATGGACCTAGCACTCTAAAGGTTAAAATACACTAACGTACACAATGTACGTCAATTACAGACCCTGATCCATATACACATTTGTATGGCAGTGTGTATGTGCGTATATGTGTGTGTGTGTGTTTGTGTGCGTAGGTGTGTTTGTGTGCGTAGGTGTGTATGCGTGTTTGTGTTTATGAGTGTGTGTGTGTGTACGTGTGTGTACGTGTGTGTGTGTGTGTGTGTGTGTGTGTATGTGGGTGTGTGTTTATGTGTGTGAGATGGGATGACCTACTGGTTTCCAGTAGATATTGTCCATTACTGCACTCCTTCCAATAATTCCGTGTCCGTCCCTGAAGTAACGTAGTGGATGACACGAACAATAGACTTATAGGTATAGTTTACAATTGTCAAAAAATTATCGTAAACTGTGATCATTGTCATTAAAGATATGTGTTTCTGGTGAAACTGCACATTTCACAAACAGTTATGAAAAAGTAAACCGAAGCTTTTTGCTCTGAGAAAGTTATACATGTGCACACTTCAGATTCAATCTTGAAGGAAGATGCTGTACAATTAAAGTGTGGTTTAATTAAAATACATGGAACATGTTAATGCAATTAAGTTTATGAGACTATGCACTGAATGACTTTGTTTTGATGTTGAAACAGTTAAAAGAAAAGCTACACGTATTACCCATGTCCTCACTGACATTACTCCTCGGTGTATTTTTGCTTACCACATTATGATACGTAAGCGGTGTACATGACAAAATGACCAGGCCCTCGTTTCTCAAAGCGATTTTATTCTAAGTTGATCGTAAATGATTTTTGAAACAAGGTCCTATGAAATCGTTTCCTATCTTAAGCTTGCGAATGTTGTAGCGCAGATAGCACACGGGTTCCAAAGTGATATTCAAGTTAAGCAGAAAAAACAATCGAAAACATATTTTGTAAACTTAACGTCCGTGTAGGAGCTATCACGGGTTCCTTAGTACTTAGTGTGTAAATGTTTTAGCGGTACACAAACTAGTTGTCACGTTGACCTTGAGAATTATGTCCATTTATTAACAACAAGATCATCATTTTGTTTTAAAAGAAACGGTTTCCTGTATTTCTACTAACAAGAAAAAATCTTCAGGTAAGATAATTAGTTTGGTTGTATATAACGTCATTTTCCAATTTCGTCACAAGTTCAATTCGTCGATTTGTGATACTACTTTACTTTTTTAATTTAATTATATGGATTGACTGTGTATTTAGTCCGTTTTATCTAAGTACGAATCAAAAAGATGTATGCAAAATATATGTATACATCGGCTACGCGGATTCGTACAGTTTGCAAATCGCTATTTAGATTCATACCACAATGAACCAAGATGAAAAATACGGTCAATCCATATTTAACTTTAAAAATATGAATAACATGAAATATAAATGCGTGCATATTTTATCTCTTTCCAACGATATTTGCAATGCACGATAACTACACTTATTTAAAACTGCCAGGGTCCCGTTCACAAAGTCATCGTAAGGCTGAGACGTCTGAACTTCCATCTTAGCGCTCTCGTCACGAGAGCGCTAAGATGAAAGTTAAGACATCTCAGCTTTATGAGAAATTTTTGGAACAAAATCGTGCTGATTCAACGTCTCTTTGGGCATTTAACTTAATGTACACTTTCAATGGTAAAGATAAACCTTAGCTTACGATAGCTTTGTGGAACTGGATCCTGTTGTATCGTTCACTGATATGACCAATGCTAGCTACGGTTTCCCTGTTCATTTATGAGGTGAAAGTAGGATTACGAGCAGTATTAACCAGTGAGAGGAGAGTCTAGGGCCTGATCTCGTTATGAATATGTGATCAGTGTATCTTCAGGAGATTTGTTCGTTTGTCCCAGGACAGTTCACTGTGAGATAAGTTATTGATGCGGTAATATCTCATTGGACCAATTTGTTTGGGTGGAAATGGCTTCCATTTGCAAAATGTACATTTTAACAGAATGGCTTTGGTTTACAAATGATATAACCGTTGTGAAAATGGATTTGGTTTACAAATACTATAATCCTTGTAGAGAATGCATTTGGTTTACAAGTGCTAAAAGCCTTGGTTTGCAAATGCTATAATCGGTGTAAAATGGTATACAAATGATATAATTGTTGTAAACTGATTTTTCAAATGCAAAAAACAAGAACAGAATTAAGCACACGAATTGCCCAACAAGTTGAATACCCTGCATGTCTTAACTAAATGTTTGTTTTTGTCTTTGGAAAGGAATACTTTACACAGTTTTAGTTTTTGGCAAAGAAACCCAATAGCCTAGACATTTTGTGTCATTATTCATAATGCAGCAGTTTGTAAAAGTTTTTGACGACACATTGTAGATTTTTTTAGAATAATGTTTGTGACGTTTCGGCTCATGAAATGTCAATGTTGGTATGGTCTTGAGCCTGTGTTTGAGCTTTGGTTTAAAGCGTTTTGTGTTGAGCAAAATATCATCGGCTTCAACATCGAGTGTTTTCATCTTTTTCCTTAAATTCAAAGTAGCTCAAAAGCTTGTTCACTTTATGCCAATTTTATGTAAACACATGTTCCTCTTGATTTTAAACTTCTATGAAAACGTCACATAAACATGCAAAGAAATACGGCCTTATTTCGTGCTGATGTTGATTGATGAAGATTTTAGCATCGTCTTTATCGTGTGACTGCGGTTCTGGCTAAATTTTATGTGATTTAAATGCATCTTTAATGTTTCCACTTCAGTATTGGATTAATAGTTATGTGTTCGGAATGATAAAACAATCACGGTGATGAATGCTACTTGGTTAAAAAGTAAATTTATTTGGAGAGAAAAGAAAAGCATGAAAGCATATAACTTTGTAAAAAAGCGACCCCAACTGCAACAGAAGAACGAAAAACTTAAAAAGTTGAAAACATGTTTATTTATCACGAAATAAGGAAAATAAACCAAACAACTGTTTTGTGTTACAAAAATAATCGTAATAATTCATAAGTTCTAAATTCTTAAAAATAATTAAAAGCACAATAACCTCAATGACTTTGTTTTAATTTTTGAGATATATGTTTTTAAAATATTACACTCGCAAAATTTAAAACAATGTCTCAAAATTGAAACCAGCTTAGGGTTTTGTTTTCACAGTTTAAATATTTCCCTTATGGGATATTTGTTGTGAATCACATTCGGTTGGAAAAACATTTCACCACATGATGGGTAACGGATCGGCATGTACAGATGTGACCCTGTGATAATTCGTTTAATCTGATCAAAAAATTGAACGAGTTTAAAACCACGACGAGATATAATAGGCTTGATTCTATTACCCCAAGTCATTCAGTTCCCAGTAGAGGCTGCAAATGGGCTGCGATTTCTGTAACTGAGCGACAATGCAATTTATGTGAGACCTGTCGTGTTGATTGATATCCTTGCTTTGCAATTCCAAGTAAAAGAAATCTTCAATAGCACATCCCTTTAAAGATCAAACGGCAGCTACATTGCGCTGGTGATCCGTGTCAATACTGTTACTATTGCGATAAAGACAATTTAAGACAGTCTGTAAAAAATACTTTGAAGATTTTTTTTATACTTTTTATGAATAAATGTTTGCAATAATTTTTATATGAAAAGTTGACGTTGTGTGAAATGTCATAAACACATTTCAAATTTTGTTCATTTTAATGTTTGTTACACTGTCATATATGGTGATTTATGTTCATATGGGTATTATATAAATAAAATGTGGAAAAATAGGCTTTAACTAATATTCATTCGTATATGTGCAGTCATACTGTTCATGTCATTAATCCACATATGTGCATTGGATAGAACGTTCAGTAAGTAAAACAACAGCAATTAATTTGGAATAGACGCTAATTTATAAAAGCAACATAGCTAAATTTATTTTATATTAGAAACGGTAATACAATATACAATGTTACCAAGTGTATTTATGTAACTAAGACATAAACGTACAATTATGTAAAGCACACACACACACACACACACACACACACAGCTGATATGCACACACACACACATGCACATGCACATACACACACGCACGCACATGCACACACACACACATACACATGCACATGCACACATACCTGTAAACTGCTAACAGTGTATTTATTTAACACACACACATAAACATGCACACACACACACATACACACATACATATGCACACACACACACACACATACATACACATACACACACATACACATACACACACATACACATATGCACATACACACACACATACGCACACACACACATACACATATACACGCACATTTACACTGCTAACAGTGTGTTTATTTAACACACACACACACACACATATACACACACATTTACACTGCTAACAGTGTGTTTATTTAACACACACACACACACACATACACACACACATACACACACATACACACACATACACACACACACATACACACACACACACACACACACACACACGCACATGTTTGTGTGTAGGCTAAGATTCGCCAGTGTTACATACCATTTAGCAGTGTTGTCAGATCGGAACCATCGAGACCCACGCTGCCTATTTTCATCTGAACAACGTCTGACCAGTACGCCGTTTGATTCGTTGGTTCGCAGAAGACAGCGTAAGGACGACTAAGATTCGCAAGGTTGGTTACTTCTACACTGGGGTCATCATAGATTATTTCGAGTACCTTACCATTAGTACTCTTCACAAACGTCAGGGCTTGCCCTTGAACATAAACAAAATATGATTAACCCTTACCGTGCGGCATAGTTTCAGAGAATTTTTTTGAGTCGCCTTTCCCGGATTTTTTATAGATTTGTCTAGTTCAATTAGTGCCTTACTTAATATCGTCACCTGTTTGTCCATGCGGCTCTCGGAAATATCCGGGTCAGGCTATTATTTTCAGGCCCGCAGGGCAACAAATGGCTGTGATATGCCTCTAAACATGCACTAAATCCGTTCTGTAGTCATTAGAAATGGCTGCCGACACCATCACACTCCCTCCTACGAATCTGTTAACCTGTGCTATACATTTACGGGCGTAACGTTAATTTCTACGTTGGTAAACTCTGATTCTACCGTCATGACGTTGCAGCATAAAACGCAACTCATCACTGAACTAGATTTGTTGCAACTGTCGCCAATTCCCCCTTTCTGCACCTCCGAAGACGAGCAATGCGGTGGTCACGTCGTAATATGCATCCATCGTGAGGTCGTCGTGGACAAAGTCCAATCTCTTGGTGGTGATGTTCTTTAGTCTGTGCAGAGACATTCCTTAGTCCTTGGACATTTCCTGATGTCTCAGTTGCTGTCACAGTCCTGTGGCACAGTTGGATCAATCAGTTGTATCGATCCTATTCTGCAGGTGTAACCCTTGACCTGCCACTTCGGGGGCGATCACAGCTAGTTCCAAAGTGTTGGTAACAACTCCAGAGTCGTGAACTCGTTCTGTGGTGGACATAATAACAGATGGACAGATGTAACCAACTCACCAGTCTCAAGACGTCTAATTGAGATGTTTTCATATTCAAAAAATCCTTACAAAATCTAATTTTCCTCCAAAAATTTGCTTTTATTCAAATGCATGTAAATTAAAAAAAAATAAGTGTGCACAAAACAAACCATTGTTCAAAGAACACGCCACCAAAAGTAAAGTCACAACTGTCAATACAACTTTTACCAGGTATGACCACTCCTTGCAGTGAAAACTAAACGTCATCTTCTTGGCACAGATCAAATTAATCTATAAATGCTTCTTTGTGGAATAATGTTTTATATAATGCAAAGGTCCATGGCGGATTTCGACCTTGTGGCGCACGTTGATTGATTTGATACCACAGGTGCTCTATTGCGTTCAAATCAAGAGATCTGGAAGGCCAGGAGAGGACAGTGTTGTTATTGGCTAGGCAGTCAACGGTAGCATGTGCTGTGTGCGGTCGGACATTGTCCGTAAAAAAACAGCTTCCTCTATCGGTCGATAAGAGAAACCACGTGAGCACAGAGAATTTGGTTGGCCGTCACATTGCTTGTCACTTACACCAGGTCTGATTTACGACTGTAGAAGATGGCTCCCCGCACCATGATACTCCCTCCACCGAATCTGTCGACCTCTCTGATGCCGCAAAACGTTCGTTCAGTCGTCTGTAAACACGCTGTCTTCCGCCACGTCGCTTGATGAGAAAACGCAATTCATCACTGAAGCAAGTGCGTCTCCATTGTCTAAAGTTCCATGGTTCAACCCTGTTATACTATCTGATCCGCTCACGTTGGTGTAATCGTGTCAGGGAGTAAAGAACTTTTAATGGTCTTCCATGTAATCCAGCCTCTTTGAGACGTTTCCTGATTGTCTGGTCGTAGAAACCGTTCTTGTGCTGTTTTCCAGGCACTTCGGTGATGATCACGTAGGTGGGTTACCCGGATGTAGCAGTCCTCAGCGTGTGTGGTGCCTTGAGGTCTTCCCAGTCTTGGTCAGTCATTGGTTGAGTTTGTCCATACAAATCAATCCCGCAAATGTGATATTGTGCTGGTATAAACATTAAAGTTCCTCGCCAACACACTCTTTGGGATTCACCAGTTTGCAAATGTCCAATGGCAATATTTCGCTTGGGGAATGTTTTACCTTCTATACTTTTGAATATAGTGGACGAAACTTATAGTTTCACATTTTACTCAAGCTTTGCATGTGAAAAGCGACCAATGTGGCTCTTAGTTGTTTTCCATAACTCTCCTGCTCATTAATACCATTCATTGTCATTTATGTTTGCGTTTGCTCACACATTACATTCTAAAACACGCAAGATAAAATAAATACTTAAACTATCTTTAATTCGACATGTTACCTTAAACAATCAATTTCCATTTTTAATGTTCCGTTTGCGTTTCTTTTTTTGAAGAATGTAGTTTGATTTGGATTAAAGTACATTAAAATATAATGTTTAAGAGTATATATCAACGACACATTAAATACTCGTCAAATTTTATCTGTGTAAGAAAATAAATCATGATCGTAAGTATTGTGTTTGTGTTGCCTATTTTTGTGGGTAAAAAGACATTGTCAATGAGCGAACGCATTATGATGGAAAGGGAAATGACCTTTATAACTTTGCCCATCATCTACATGTCTAAGATACACAAAGGTTGCTTGCATTACGGAGTAATACGTATGGGTAAATTCCGTTTAGAAACAATAAAAACATAAAAAACACACAGTAAAGTATTATTAGATAAGTACCAAATATTATTTTTAATAAATAAAACAATTTTAAGCAAGATTAAGATACTTTGAATTATTTGAATTATACCAAAATATAATAATACTATTTTATGAAAACGCTTCATGTAAAATTCGTTTTTTCTTCTTTCCTTTCGCGACGAATCCAGATTCACTTTCACACAATTAGAAGTGCCACACGCACACATACGGTAACATGATCCTAAAACCTTTACATCATTCCCTAGAATATTTAAGAAATTTCATTTTATCATAAATTTGAAACGAAACCCGGACTAATGGTCTAAACATATATATTTTTTATCATATACTCGTATTAGTAGGCTAAAGTTAGATACACACGAAACACAACGATTGGTGAAAATGGCGGAAACTATTTGCATCGTGACAATTCTAATACTGAATTTTTTTTTTAAAGACATATTTCAATTTAAAAACATTCCAGGAGTTTTCTGAGACAGTTTAATAAAGGTAAAATAATAGGCATATAATTAATGCAATTTAGGTTATTTGCAGCTGTTTGTCAAATATGATGCATATTTCACCGAGAGAAATCTGACAACCCTATTATCATGTGTTGCGAAGCAAGGAGTAAAAATTTGTTTTCAGACTTTGTATTTGACAAACAGGTGCAAATAGTCTATCTATCTAATTAACTTTTGTGAAATTGTGTAGCTTTTTGAGTTGAATTTCCTCATGTCAACAATTTGCTAAAAGCTACCCGAAAACGTAGTCATACATCCCGTGATCTTTACTTCTTGTTTCAAATCTGTTGACATAAAAATCTCGTTCCAATTTAGTGGTGTAATCTTTAAGAGAATTGTTAACATATTTTACTTTTGAATATATCACACGCATTTTGAATGACATGCTTATTTATGCTGACTTAACATTTGTTGTCATATGTTTTATCTATTCAACTGAATTTAACCAAGTGCATTTCCGTATTATAAAATAGGAATTCCATTTTTCGAAAAAATTAAAACAATACATTTAATTTCTTTTAATCAATGACGTTAAGTAAAAAAGTACATACCAGAATTTGAACATTCGACAAACCATTTTTAGTAAATGCCTTCAATTTTTGGGGAAACCTTTAAGAACTTGACGTTGTTGCCACAGTTAAATGTCAGACAAAACATTCAAAGGGAGCTAACTCTAAACCCTCAAGCTCCTTTCAGCACGCAATGTGGTGAGCTGAATAAACACAGTTGAAAATGTCAACTTTGTTTGGTTACGCAATGGGCTATTCATGACAACATTAATCTCTTCTATTAGATATTTCCAATAGATGATAGTGCATTTGTCAGTGATATATATATACTGTAAACAGTGAAATTTTTGCGACCGTGATATTTTTGCGAATTTTGCGAATGAGGCTCACTCGCAAAAATA
>JAULCD010196094.1:0-10675 GCA_032361085.1 Calliostoma canaliculatum
ATGGGGATCTTTTGCTGTAGCTTTTCTTTCTGTCACTCTCTTTTTCTCATTTGTTACTCCCTCGGTGTGCCTCCTGTGCACCACATGGCGATATAGCTGAAATATTGCTGAAAGCCATGTAAAACTCCATTTCAATCAATAAAACCTGTTGGATCTGATCCAAGATGCTATAACCAAGGAAACTCCTTCTGTCACATTGGGCATTCAGATGAATATGTAATTGGCTAAAGCGCCTGGCAAATCACTTGCTTGAAAGCGTCTTTCTCTGGTCACTTTCTGGGCTTGAATTTTGAATGTTTTGACAACAGAAAAGCTCAGGGGCCTTTTTCCAATGAAAAAAAGGTTTTATTGAATTAATTGTAGTACGTTTGATTCGGTTATTTAATATTTACCATCTGACAATTTTTTTAAATAAATCATTTTCCAATTAAGTTATATTAGTGATGCATTGTAATATCTTAGTCACTGGACTTTTTTTTATAATGACGCATTTTTATTATTTTGTATGAAAGAATGTTGGTTATTAAGGAAACAATGTGCAAAATTAAATATTTTTGTAATTTTCAATCATCACGAGTAATGTTCAAACTTTTATCATTTAATGTAAACAAAAAAGAAATAAAGTATGCTCTACCAAAAGGCAAAAAGAATTTAAAATGTAATTCACATTCCACCTTTAAAGTTCTCCAATTAGCTGTAACTTAGTTAATATATCAACTCTATCTTCTATCAACAAATCTTCTATCAACAAATCATTGTAAGAGATTTGCACCGCCTGAACTCATTGGAAGCAAATTATTGCGTGTGGCTTTAGTGGTAAATAAATACGCGACAATTATTAAAATATTAACTGCATTATTTTTCATGGCTATTTTTAATTTACTTTATTTTTATATAATCACGTGATACTGTATTTGTCGCGGCCATTACTCGATTAGCTAATCTGTTGAGAGCGATACAGAATGTTTTCTAATTTGGAAGAAACGTAATGATCAGCGGTACTGAAAAGGTGTATATGGTGAGAATACCTCATAAAAACTGCGTTGACACTGGTTTACACAATGTGAGATGTCTCTTGCATGTTCTTGACTACTTTAAGCCTTAGAATCACGAAGATTATTATTATTATTATTATTATTATTATTATTATTATTATTATTATTATTATTATCTTGTTTACTCAAAACGACCTGATCAAAATAGACAAGAAAGAATATCGTGTGATTGTAACGCATTTGAAAAAGCTTATCGTGCTTATACATATGCTAAGTTTTATAAATCATTCGTGACAAGTGCGCTTTAAAACAGAAACGATATGATGAATAGGTAGTAAAGATTAGCGAACGTCGGTAGCCAAGTGACGTGTTCTAAAGGGGACTTTGATAAGTAACAGCTAACTGTGACATATTATTAAAAGCGTAATTTATCGGCGCACTTCATCTTTCAGCGAAGCATCTTATAATATAATGCAACATAATTTGTTATTTTCACAAACAGTCACAGGAAATCAATTTCGTACAAGTTTCTACAGGAAATCATTAAAACTAGTATTTGTGCTGGTAATGAAAAAGTCTCATAATTTCAACTGCATTTCAATGAAGCAGTTTAATAAGCAAGTTAAAAACAATTTGCGCCACAGCCACAAAAAGAAACTTTGTCCAAGTTGAAAGTGTCGACATGAAATATACACATGAACAAAAGTAAAGCGCCACACATTTTTGGGGCAATTGTCATTTTGTTACATTATTGGGGTAACCATTTCAAATGTAAAGTTTAATGTCGATTATTTTTGGAATCTTAACATATTTGAATTGCTGTTCTCGTGCAAATTTAACGTACAAACAAAAGAACAAAGATGAACATGTGGATTTGCAAAAAGCAAAAAATCCAACGTTTGAGAGAACCTTTTGAACTTTTATTGACACAAGAATATCACGACATAACAAATTGTCAAAATAAGGTTCCCCATTTGATAATGACGGAGTTTACTGTCACATACTGCTAGTCAAATTCATTAACGCGTGTACGATCCATAGACTGGTGACTAGCCTTTAAATCAAATGATTCCATTCCTGATGTAGAGCAACTTCGAGCTGAGTTAGCGTGTGAACAAAAAAAAGGATCACGATGTCTGGTTTTTCTTTCAAGAATGTCTCATAAATGCTCGATTGGGTTCAGATCCGGACTGCAGGCTGGTCCTGGAAGAGTGTCTCAAATACTCCAAAATCGCACGGGAGCTGTGAGGTCTGGCATTATTGTTCATGTAAACAGGTTGTGTACAAAGTGGATGGTTGTCAAAATGGTGGACCACTAGTTTATGTTTAGTCTTATTTTGTGAATATACACAAGTGTCACAAGTTTATGTTTAGTCATACTTTGTTAATATACACAAGTGTAACTAGTTCATGTTTAGTCATACTTTGTGAATATACACAATTGTCACTAGTTTATGTTTAGTCATACTTTGTGAATGTACACAAGTGTCACTAGTTTATGTTTAGTCATAATTTATGAATGTACACAAGTGTCACTAGTTTATGTTTAGTCTTATTTTGTAAATATACACAAGTATCACTAGTTTATGTTTAGTCATACTTTGTGAATATACACAAGTGTCACTAGTTTATGTTTAGTCATACTTTGTGAATATACTCAAGTGTCACTAGTTTAGGTTTAGTCATACTTTGTGAATGTACACACGTGTCACTAGTTTATGTTTAGTCATACTTTGTAAATGTACACAAGTGTCACTAGTTTATGTTTAGTCATACTTTGTGAATATACACAAGTGTAACTAGTTCATGTTTAGTCATATTTTGTGAATAGACACAAGTGTCACTAGTTTATGTTTAGTCATATTTTATGAATGTACACAAGTGTCACTAGTTTATGTTTATTCTTATTTTGTGAATATACACAAGTATCACTAGTTTATGTTTAGTCATACTTTGTGAATATACTCAAGTGTCACTAGTTTAGGTTTAGTCATATTATGTGAATATACTCAAGTGTCACTAGTTTATGTTTAGTCATATTATGTGAAAATACACAAGTGTTACTAGTTTATGTTTAGTCATACTTTATGAATATACACAAGTGTCACTAGTTTATGTTTAGTCATACTTTGTGAATAGACACAAGTGTCACTAGTTTATGTTTAGTCATATTTTATTAATGTACACAAGTGTCACTAGTTTATGTTTAGTCATATTTTGTGAATGTACACAAGTCTAACTAGTTTATGTTTAGTCAATATACACAAGTGTCACCAGTTTATGTTTAGTCATACTTTATGAATATACACAAGTGTCACTAGTTCATATTTAGTCATACTTTGTGAATGTACACAAGTGTAACTAGTTCATGTTTAGTCATACTTTATGAATGTACACAAGTGTCACTAGTTTATGTTTAGTTATAATTTGTGAATATACTCAAGTGTCACTAGTTTAGGTTTAGTCATACTTTGTGCATGTACACACGTGTCACTAGTTTATGTTTAGCCATACTTTATAAATGTACACAAGTGTAACTGGTTTATTTTTAGTCATACTTTGTGAATATACACAAGTGTCACTAGTTCATGTTTAGTCATAGTTTGTAAATGTACAAAAGTGTCACTAGTTTATGTTTAGTCATACTTTGTGAATATACACAATTGTCACTAGTTTATGTTTAGTCATAATTTATGAATGTACACAAGTGTCACCAGTTTATGTTTAGTCTTATTTTGTAAATATACACAAGTATCACTAGTTTATGTTTAATCATACTTTGTGAATATACACAAGTGTCACTAGTTTATGTTTAGTCATACTTTGTGAATGTACACAAGTGTAACTAGTTTATGTTTAGTCATATTTTGTGAACATACACAAGTGTTACTAGTTTATGTTTAGTCATACTTTGTGAATATACACAAGTGTCACTAGTTTATGTTTAGTCATACTTTGTGAATGTACACAAGTGTAACTTGTTTATGTTTAGTCATATTTTGTGAATATACACAAGTGTTACTAGTTTATGTTTAGTCATACTTTTTGAATATACACAAGTGTCACCAGTTTATGTTTAGTCATACTTTGTGAATGTACACAAGTGTCATTAGTTTATGTTTAGTCATACTTTTTGAATATACACAAGTGTCACTAGTTTATGTTTAGTCATACTTTGTAAATATACACAAGTGTCACTAGTTTATGTTTGGTCATATTTTGTGAATATACACAAGTGTCACTAGTTCATGTTTAGTCATACTTTGTGAATATACACAATTGTCACTAGTTTATGTTTAGTAATACTTTGTGAATTATGACTACACAAAGTATGACTAAACACGAACTAGTGACACTTGTGTATATTAACAAAATATGACGAAACATGAACAAGTGACACTTGCGTATATTCACAAATTATGTCTAAACATGAACTAGTGACACTTGTGTATATTTACAAAGAATGACTAAATATGAACTAGTGACACTTGTGTATATTCACAAAATATGACGAAACATGAACAAGTGACACTTGTGTATATTCACAAATTATGACTAAACATGGCCAAGTGACACTTGTGTATATTCACAAATTATGACTAAACATGAACTAGTGACACTTGTGTATATTCATAAAGTATGATTAAACATGAACTAGTGACACTTCTGTACATTCAGGGTGCCTTTTCACAAAGCTATAAAAAAATTACGAACTCTAAAACATGTTACAAGATTAATAGGTTCATTAACAAGATTAATAGGTCCTGTTTACAAATGACAATGCAGATAATAAAACTCGCTGTAATCTATGTATAAAATTTAAGTGTTCTTTGTAAGTGCGCAATTTACAGCAATGCTTGGTATGTGTAAAGCGAACTTATTGACATAGCTACATCGTGTACGAGACCGTACGATTGGTTTGGGAAACGACTTTGATTCGAGAAACAAAGCCCACATGCGCAAGATAACAAATTAATTGAGCTCACCCTATATGGTTGTCTTTCAAAACTTATACAAATGATCAGTACATCGGGACTGTCCAGTTTGAAAAACACTTGTCATAAGAATAACAAGTGCTGTTTTCACATTTAATAAGGAATTACTAATATCTGTAAAAGGATTAAAGGTATATTTAAAAGAATACAGATCGATTTTGCAATTACTTTTACACTCCATATCAATAATATCAAACATAATTCAATTCAGTTAATTAGTTTTAAAATATCTTGAATTCATTTAATTATATCTGCAAATCAATTAGAAATAGTTTTAATTCGATTCAAGTGGTTTTTAAAATCTGACCATTACTGATATCAAAAATATAATTAAAGATATATTTAATACATTTAAAGATATGCTTGGACACTATTCCCGATCACAAAAGAGCTTTGAGATCATGTTTAAAAAGATATTCAAATACTTTAAGCAACATATTTATAATTCCTTTCGGTTATAAAAACTCTACGGCAAACAAAAAGTATAATCTCCCATGACTAAAATAATACACATAGTACTTTGTCAGCAAAACGATTAAGAAGATCAGTAAATAAATTAAATTTTAATAATAAACATTTTCCAGTTTCGCAAATCGAGTTGATTTAGAGTTACGTCCCTTAGTAAAGTCACGTTATAGCAATTAGGGAAAGTTTTAAATACTTCCGGCAACATATCCATAATTTCTTCCGGTTATAAAAAAAACCGGCAGCAAACGAGAAACTGTTGATATTTATAATCCACCATGACTATAAATATTAACCATAGAGTTTTTGTATTACTCGCGGAACAGTTTAAAATATAAGTAAAGTTAAATTGTTGAATAATTAGATTTTTCAAAACTAGCAAAACAGGTTGATTTTGAATTAGGTCTTTTATAAAGTCACGGGACAGCAGTTAAAGATATCTTGAAATGAATTTGAGAATTTCTTTAATTAATTATAGATATCTTGAAATGACTCATGGATATGCGTGAAAAGAGAGAATTATTAATATATTTAAATGATGTTAAGATATTCACAAAATATGACTAAACATAAACTAGTGACACTTGTGTATATTCACAAAGTATGACTAAACATGAACTAGTTACACTTGTGTATATTCACAAAGTATGACTAAACATGAACTAGTGACTCATGGGTATGCGTGAAAAGAGAGAATTATTAATATATTTAAATGATGTTAAGATATTATGAATTATATTTAATACATCTTCAAGTTTATTCAAGATATCAATAATGCGCATAGGCATGTTTTTAAATGATTTTAAAAGAAAATATTTAAAATTGTTTTAAGATATATTTAAATAAGTTCATGATATCTGTAACAGCAAGTATTACAGATATTTTAAATAAAATTAAAGGTATTTTGATTCGAATTAAAGATATCTTGAAATGAGTTCAATAAATCTTTCTTCGTTTACAGATATCAGTAATTCCGTATAAAATGTTAAAACGGCTTGCTATAGACTCGGCGTATCTGACTTAATCTGCCTTACGTCCCTGATTTAAATACTCCAGAGCAAAGTTTGGACATATAAGGCTCCTGAAAGAAAATTTGCATTGCCAGTGACTGCAGGTGCCCCTTGAACAGATTTAACTTCTTTATGTGAGAAAATAATCTTCTCGTATTCTTTGGATCTTCAGATTCCGTTGACGGTGTCTATCACTGGCCATGAAGACACAAGGGTTACCTCTCTACTTAATATCACAAGTTGTTATAACTGTTCAAGTTCAGTGAATACATAATTCTTCAACAACAGAAATTGACCTAGTATCATATCAATTCAATAGTATTAAAACAATAGTATTAAAATCTAAACTTTCTTAGTAGAAACCTGACTCACAATATTAGTTTCTCCATTTGAGCTAGTGTCGTCCCATTGCACCTTTTGACTATCAAACAGGGATGTTTTAATTTAAGATTCATATGATATTGTTAAAAATTAAGGATTATTAGATAAAGAACACAAAGTAGCCAATATTCTGGTTTGGATATAAATATCAAAGGAACCTATTACTTTTCAAAAATTGATAACTTTCTATATCGTAAATACGATAATAACATCAACTAATTTGGCGTGCTAATTAGTAACACGGCCATATTTGCTGCCTAGTGCTTATTTTTATTTGTATTTGCTTGTTAATTAATGTTAATAATAATAATAATAATAATAATACCTTTATAATTGAATTGTGTAAATATTAAATGTGCCCAATCGCACTGGGGATGTAATACCTTGATCATCTGCACTATTCCAAACACCCAAACAGTTTTAGTAGGGTAAATAGTTTACCTTAAGAATCATCAAACGACGTACATATTTCATTCTTTAGCCTAATCTGATCACTGACCAAAACCAATCAGCTATCTTTCAAGAGCAGTGCCAGCTTTTTGGATCTCAGTTCTATAAAAGCTTGCAACGGGTATCCAATCAGATTAATTTTTCGAGCTGATGACTAAGGGGGCAAATTCTGAGGACTGCCCTTCGTTAAATATGGACTCTACTAGCACAGGCTGCGTATACAGCAGAATGGACGAGCGGTCGATAGGTTTAGTTGGGCAGCAGTATTGATCCGGACCAACACTTGTTTAGAATCAATCTCGAATTCCACTGGTATATCCGCCACCTAGCGGCGGCAAGATGAACTAGCAAGAAGACGCCGAGCATGCGCTCTTGGAGACACGGTTTTCTCTCAACGTGTGATACATTTATTTCAAACACATGTATTGGTGAAATGGTAATTGTTCATATTTCTGTCAACAATGGCCTTTTTAAAGGAATTCTGGACACTCGTCCTCTTGTCATTCCACGTGTCAGGGTGAGTAGTAGAGTCATCTACATCTCAATGTTGTCAATTTCACACATGCGTTATAGTTGTCACATCTGTCTGTATATATTTCAATATTTTAGATCGTCCATATCAAGCCGAAGATTCCAAAATGTTACGGATACAATTGAAGACCTACTTGAGGGGTACGATGTTCGACTACGGCCAAGCTTTGGAGGTAAACCATGTTCAGTCTTTTAGTTTTCCCTTTCGCTACCACACTGGGAGTAATTTCGGCGGCATCGATCGTAGGAGAAGGCGGCATTCACACCGACAATTTTACTACACTGTGACAAAATTGGCTTTAGCTTCGAACATTCATCGGTGATGACGTTTTCTGTGGACACGTGCATGGCACCTATTTATGGCTGTCCATGGCGTAAAAAGTCATCGCCTTTGCACGTGTGTCCTGACCTTAGGCACCTTGGAACGTCACTGAATTGCATTAAGTGGTAAACTAGTGTGGCATAGGCAACGAAACAGATGTGTAGAAGTACAATATATTTATAATCCCTAGTTGTCAGTTCCAACCAGTTTAGGTTGAGTTTAGATTTGCCAATTCTTGTAAAGTAATCTTGAAATCGCTAAAGATCATATAGTATGGGGAAAGGTTTTTGTTCGTTGACGAGTGTTGATTCTTGAGAGAGTTTATACACATGCAATGATACAATCAAAGAGATGCGAGCTTTATTCAATCACGTGAATACAGATCTGTAAGTGCTAGGTTGTGCTGTGAGGGATGGGGACTTGGTGCAGACTGATTGTTAATGGTTTGGCCGATGTTTTCAATCACATTCATACAGTGAAAACAACATCACGAAAAGAGATAGAAATGAACGGACACGTTATCGATGTATGTTTTTTTTATTTACTCAGAGGCTGCATCAAGCCCTAATGATGTGTAAACGGTGTACGTCTTGTTTACGTCATGTTTTAAACCCTATTATTATTACTTTTATGTTATATTTAGGATTACACTATCTGAAACTATTATTATTGTTATTCCTCCGACTGACTCAATGCAGTGCTTTTTATTTTGTCATCATATCAACTTTGCTGGTGAATTTATTGATACATACTTTTTTACCATTCACTATACACATATGTGCACTATTTATAATATTATTACTTACAATAGTTGAGACTACCAGTGGCTCAAATGACATTTCAAATCTGTCTTATATTCTCCTGAGAGCATGCCTAATCTCTTCCGTCGCGCTCCCAAATTGTAGCAATTTGATAATACAAGAGCACATTTATCTACATTATTTCCACCACAGAGACGACCAACTCGTGACTCCTCATCTCGTGGCTACATGTCTACAGATCTATCTCACTCAGAGAAGCATTGTTATTATGAAACTGATATTAAACCTTAAACAGAGATAAACAAATCCGTTCAGTTCCTCATGTGCAATGCCAGCCCTGGAGCCACTTTAGACTGTTAGGTTCTTAAAGCCACATAAATATTACAAACATTGTGTGTATTATAGATGTACACATACATTGTATGTCTTATGAAAACATCCTGAATATACACATAACGTGTTGTATTCACATTATGAAAACAAAGTAAATCCAATTCAAAACTATACCGACATAAATCAGTTACACATAAAAAGTTTAAATTGAACCACATGACGATAGTAAATACTTTTTAATTGAAGGTTTGAAATTATTTGGACATCAGGTTATACAGATCCAGGGTCTTGTTCTATAAAGCTTTCGTGAACTTCAGACATTAACTTTCAACTTAAGCGTTCTCGTAACCCATAACTCTAAAACATCTCATTTTTGGTCTCAGCATTCATGTTAGTCTCATAAACATAAAATGTCATTGCCTTATAAGAGATTCACTAAACAAGAGCGATAAACTAAGGGTAAGTTTGCCATAGAAAAACCTCATAGAACAAAAGCGCGAAGTTTAACCGCAACAGAGCTAGGCGCATGTGTCTGCTAAAGTGACTAAGTTCTGTTCTAAATTGAGTGTTAAACGTCTATCCTGTGGTAATTTGTTTTATTTAAAAAGATCCTGCGAAATACGTTTTCAACAGCACAAGATGGTACAGTCATATTAAAAATAAGTCTTTACTTTTAATGTTAAAATTAAAATTTCTTTGCCTACGAGAGCTTTATAAAAAGGGAGGCACTTGCCGCTTGACATACTTACATAGACTTGTCCCATCTCACTACAGCTTGTTCTTTGACATACTTACATAGACTTGCCCCATCTCACCCCGGCTTGCCCCTTGACATACTTACATAGACTTGCCCCATCTCACCCCGGCTTGTCCATTGACATACTTACATAGATTTGCCCAATTTCACCCGGCTTGCCCCATTTCACCCGGCTTGCCCCTTGACCTACTTACATAGACTTGCCCCATCTCACCCCGGCTTACCCTGTCACGCACTGATTATTCCTCTTGGTTAGTAAGGAGGATGAAGTTCCCCTCGACACATTAGTATTCAGCCAAAGGCACCGAATTGAATTCAGCAAATTGCCAACGTTCTCTTTGTACCTGTTGTTTTGAACGCAAAGTCAACATAAACTTCACTGCAACATTTTACGGTTCTCACGGTTAACCAGTTTATTTTACGTTGCTTCGTTGTAAAAATACAATGCAGATAGAGTCACACTGAGAGTAAATTCGTTACCACACCAAGAATACGAAGACAATTGCCATCAATAGTCGCCTCATGATATTGCTAAGTATTGCTTAGTTAACACTTCAAAAGGTATCTATAGCCCTTTTTACATGCACACTTTACTCCTAGGAGTATGTTTACTCCCAGGAGTATATTTACTCCTAGGAGTAAAAGTATATTTACTTTACATTCCTTTGGAATTTA
>JAULCD010196202.1:0-10675 GCA_032361085.1 Calliostoma canaliculatum
AAGATTTGTTTGATTTTGGCTTACAAGGTCGCATGCCTCATTTTATAACAAACTTTTTATATGATTGCAAACTTCAAGTTATTACTTTTATGACCAGGAATGTAATGTAAATGTTACAAAAGGTTGTCATTTAATGCGTACATCATGTAACATTACAATGTGTTAAAACATACAAAGGGTAACACACATCTAGCTTTGATGCCTCCAGTTGTATGGACTATGTGCCTGGTTTTCCTCAGCTTTAATTATTTTGCGTTTGTGGATTGATCAGTTTGTGTGAGTGCAATAGAGTGCTACGTTGCACAGTTTTTCTTTCATATGTCAACTAGCTTTGGAGTTTTATCAAGTATGTTCTTCACACCCACACCTAGAACAATACAATACGGAAATATATTCCTTTCTGAGTTTGTGAATACGATATTTAAAGGCCTGGTCCCGCTGGCCAATGGACACAAAGCGTATGCAAAAAGGACACAGCGGACGAGCAAAATTTCGGGGTTGGCCCCATCCGTTGTCATCCGCTCAAAAAATGGACAAAATTGGTGAAAATTTGCGAAGAACAGAACGAAAAAGAACGGACGTGGGTAGTATGTAGCGGGGATGTTAAACGGATGTTCATTGGAAGCCTAGCGGATGAAAGTGGATCACAGCTCCGAAGGGGTTACCAGGGATAATTGCAAAGCGGACGCATAGCGGAAAAGCGGATGCATAACGGATAAAGCGAATGCATCATGTACGCCTAACGGAAACAAAGGGGATGCCACGCGGATGTATATAGGATGCATCCTAAATATACGAAAAACATCCCAGATACAAACGCTTTGTCCGTTTTGAATACTTTATATACGAGATACATACACTTACATCCTTTCTATTTCCGTGCAGCGGATGTGAGTTGCGAGGATGCCTAGAGGATGCAGAGAGGATACAGCGGACGTTTAACGGATGATAACGGACATAGAACGTTTGTTGCTCGTATATGTCGCGGATTGACATCGTACACGGCGGAAAGTTCATCCGTTCTAAAAGTTTTGTGCAGCTCAAAACTTTTTGCGCGGATGAAATCACAGTGGACGGATGCTCGATGGATAGAGCGTATGAAATACGTATGCAATGAGTACACAACGGATGCTAGCGTTTTCCAACGGATAGCAATTTTTTTTACGATTTACATCCTCTTTGTATCCGTAAGTGCAGTGGGACCGGGGCTTTAGTGCGATAGAACCCATTTTACCAGGTCCCATTCTTCAAATGATCTTAGGCTAAGTTGATCTTAAGTGCTAAAAAACAACATTGGCTTACGACTCTCGTAGCGCAGAGGTCGCTTTGGAACCGGTGCCGAATGTCACCGGTTCCAAATCGATTTTTGCGCAACGACAGTCGTAAGCCATTGATAAGAAACAACTTCACAAAACATTGTTTCAAAAATCACTTACGACCATCTTAACACCAAGATCGCTTTGAGGTACGGGGCCCAGAGGGGAAATAATGCTTTTAAGAACCAACAGTGAATCAACGGCGCATATTGTTAGCACCAACCTTTCATAAGTGTACATAAGTGTTCAATTGTTGTCGCTGTTTACAAACGTATTAAAGTATGTTTGTTGTGTCTATATGCAAACCTATTAAAGTATGTTTGTTTGTCTATTTAAAAATCTATTAAAACAAGTTTGTTGTGCACTCGTCTGACGTAAACCAACGCTAGAAATCGATCGCGTTGATGAAAGCGTGAATTTCACATTTACGGTCTTATGAATTCTGTTGACATTTAAAACAATGACAAAGAATTAAAGTGGCATGACATTAAGGGACCGCAAAATAGAAATATTGATGCTTTTAATCTATCTTGTGTATATAATCCAAACTATATATCATCAAATTTAGCAATTTGCTTCAAAGTAACTTCATGTAACAACATCAAAACACCATTACAAACTGAGACAGTAGCTATAGTTGGCAAATAACTAAATCGTTATAAACTTTCTACTGAAAACATTTTTGGGGAAAGTACACAGTTCACAACGATTTTGGCATTTGAAAATGAAACCTATTATCCCAGTGTGAAGCAGACGACGTTTACAAGTCATGGCTGAAATCTGCGGAAGTTTGAGTTACATGTTGTTCACACAACTGATCAGCTCGCGAGATCACTTACAGGCCACAAACTGGGAAAATCCTGGCTCATTTTGAAACGTAGCGCTTGACTGCACCGAAAAATAGACGCACGCTCGACACGGAGACAGTCTAAATGACATCAATTTGAATCGAACAAAGGCTAATTTTTAACAAAAATAATAACCCAAATACTTCCTTCTTAGACATTACTATAAACATTGAATAAGAGCGCATGTCAACCTTTTTCTTATAAATCACATTGGTTTATTTTCGTATATAATGATTTTATGCTTGTCTGACTATTATACTACAATGTATAATTAGTAATGACGATCTGGCGACCTGAGTTTCACGTGGCTTTTTCTATAGAGAGCCGAGTTGATACTATCAAACCCTGGTTCGGGGACAATCGAGTCATAAATATCTCTATAGGAAACCCTAACAAGAGGAGCAATTAACCCTCTACCGGACACGGTTCAGAGAAAATAAAATGCAATTAATTTTTGTATCAGCATGCCCGAGTTACAAAGCATGAGCAGTTGTAATTTTATATTTTACTTCGTCTCACTAAATAACCTTCCAACCTTCAGTTGAACAATTCCAAGCACGGACTGCTATTGTTTTGAATTATCAAGCCAATGACACACCTGTAATTGTGAAGAATGCCCCTCTTATCAAAACACATGACTTTGATGGCGGGCCCTTAGTGCGATACAAATTAGGAGTATGGGCTGTATTGATTTCAAATGAAAATAAGCGGAGAGTATCGACTAAGAGCCCTTTGTTGTTTGAACAAATTTTCAACCCCCGCCAACGTGATATTCTGAAAATTAGACCCATTAGGTGTTAAATATTTATCTTGGATGCCGCGGAATTCTATACAGTTACGGGTCGCGGATCAGAGAAGAGATATGTTTTCATATTAAACATTGTTCTTTGACCGCTAAGCAACATCTCACACATTCTTATAGCAACACACTACACATTTTGAAAGCTTCGTTATTAGTTTAATGTGATGAAATATTCTCGTGTTAGAACTGTCCCATTGCTCAACCATCTTAACTGGATTTGCAGCGCCCATTAGAAAGATTTTCAAAAAAACATGATTTGAAAAATTTCAGCGATTTTGCCCCGAAGCTGTCAAACACCCAACCACGTGCTGCAGATTAACATGTCGTCTGCTTGTTCCCCGATCTTCAGCCCTGTTGAGTTGTTTCAATTACCGGGTTATATTTCATGTCAAAATCACAACCATACATCCTAAACTACAGAATGTGCACGAGTGCAAAAGTTTAAACAAAGATCCAACAACTTGCTTTGTCTAGTCTGCGCACCCATAATCGTCTGCCTTTGCTCAAAATCCAAAAGATCATGTTCTTTCTTGAACTGCGCGCGTGACCGCTACTTTACGCACTGGTGCAAAACATACTATGTCACGAACTACAAAACTTTGTCAACTCTGAAATTTTGACCAGATAAATGCAAAATACCCCTTATGTCAATGATGGGTCGAAGGATGTGGTTCCAGGGGCAGGGCCAACACGTATCAACACCTTTTCCCCCTCGCAGTTTAACATGGAGAAGCGAACGTCAAAAGCCCCGTGGCACTCACTGTTTGTTCATTTACTTGCTCTCTTCTGTAAATCATTTCAAAATGCATCAGTTTAACTCAGTCTAACAAAGGCCGTGGTGTTTTGTTGTCAATGGCTTAACCTCCAAGACTCGCCTTGTGCCAAATGCGATGAAAATCCACAAAGATGCGTCTCTTAGTCCTCAATATCTTAGACGGTTTCTGCGAAGGGAGCAGGAGGGATCCCCAAAGATTCCTAACCAAATTTTAATTTGAACAAGGAAGCAGAGAGCCTGTTTGCTTGTCAAATCTCTCCAACTTAAATGGCCCATTACCGACAAACCTAGCATCTTCTTTTGTAAAAACTATAAAAAGGGTATGATGAAATTGCTAAGTTGGGACGACTGTCACGTGGAATTACCAAACGCCTTGCAGAGAAAAGGACAAATTACCCAGAAAGAACTCCATCTGTTTTAGCCCTGACGAGGAAAACCAGAACCAATTTGGAGAACTATCTCTGATTTTGAATGACAAGTCCTCTTTCCTGTATAATTTCCTCTAAACAGTCACACGATGACTAAATATCAGATTTTTCTGTCATATTTGACTGTCTGAGTTACATCAAACCACAGACATCACCCATAGGTTTAGTTTACAAATGCCAAAACAAAGTTTTCTTTTGAAAGTGCACTGTTTTGAATTCTTTGTTTACCTTTGCAAAATGCAGTTTAGCATTTGTTACTTGTTTTTATTCAGAAACTACACAGGTTAAACCATTAAGTGTCTGTATACATTTTTCACAGGGTGTTCAGTTTTCAACAATTTTGGTATTTGTAAAATGATCCTTGTACAATAGGGTACAGGTTGTAATATTATAATTTTCTTTCAGATGAGTAAAGATAAAAGGTTTTACATCTATTACATTATACCGTTTAATATTGTTAAAGATATATTTTAATATTATATTTAATATTTATATATGGATATTTTAAACTATTTGGAATTCGAAATATTCATTTTTTAATTATTAAATGTAAATCGGTGTTTTTTAGCCATGATAACAGTAGATATGGTTTCAGATAACGTTTCAGTTAATTGGCTTAACAAAACTATTTTTATCGAAAAGACTTCCTAACATGCTACAATATTTCTGTATGATCAATCGAAAAAGAAAGAATTGAATGAAATCAATGAGTTCCCTTTAATGAACAAACAACATTGACAGGTAAATCGATGCATCGGAGGGCTCATTGTTTAACACAAGCAAACAGCTTATCAATGTACTTAGTCAATCACACATGCGTATCAATGTACTAAGACTATTACTAAGATCATTCACAACATCTTGATTAAAAAAATAAAAACAGGAAAGATTGATTCTTACAAATACCAAAATCATTGTAAACTGTGCCCTTTTTAAAGAAAAACTTGTTTTTCTTTGAAAAGGGCACAGTTTACAAAGATTTTGGTATTTTTAAATAAAACTACGCTTATTAAGAATAAGGATAAATTCGTTATTTTTTAGGATTTTTGGTTCATGTTTTTGAAACAATTACGAAACCCCCGTCGTAATTTTTGAAATTTTTTCACATCCTTACCTCTAACTGTTCAATAATTAAAAGGTTTCAAAATTGAGATGAGATTCTTTTGATTAGGGTTAAATTATTAATTTATCGTTTTAACACGGTTAATAAATGCGAGTCACCGCGCTTTCTTCACAGGAAATTCGTCTCATTGTGCGCGATCAACGCCTTTGGTAGGATATCAATAGATTAACCATTATTCTGTAGTTTGAGATTTTTTCGGAAACAAAATCTCTTTTTAAGGATTAGAACTGCTGTTTTATTAATCATTGACACAAAAGAAGAAAGATTTACTGTTAAGATAGCGAGTTAGGGTTGTTTCGAGTGTAAAGCGCTTCACTTTTATCAACCCTATTGTTAAGGACCGGTAATTCTACTTTGATATTATCTTGCTTTGATAATCTCATAACAATACAATGGTAATACAGAAACAATAATTGTAACATTTCTACGCTGTTGACACCTTAACACACTATTTCACAAAATATTTGAGTTTTTTATATTTCATGAAAAAATATTTTAAACAATTTAGATTTAATATTTGTAACATTAGAATTTATTGTAGAACGACTTTAAAAAATGGTAGAACCTAATATTAAAGATCAACATTATAAATCTTGCATTTAAAATTGATGAAATATAGGAAAATCACAATGCTTAATAAACTAATGGGGTTAGGGTAAAAATGCCAAAATTCTTGAAATTTCTTAAAAATCCTTGTAAACTCAGCACTGTCCAAAGAAAAACTTCGTTTTTCTTTGGACAGTGCTGAGCTTACAAAGATTATGACATTTGTAAACCAAACCAATTCTGACGTGATCACAAGGAACCGGTTTAAGAAACTCTTAGACTTACTGATATTACCAAACTTAATAAGTTAACCAACCGAAAAGAATTTACAGTGATATCATTATTTTTTTAATTTAAAATGTAATAATTATCAATATTTTGCTAAAATTATGATTTTTAAATAAAACTAAAATCTGGTTCTTTGGAATGTAAAAGATTTCTCACCTGCGCTGAAGAGGACGATGGCCTTTAAACAGCTATATTCTGCCGAGTCAACGTGAAGGGCTTTCAACTTCTCTACTTGTTCTTGAAATATTCGAATATGATCCATAAACGCCACTACCCGGTCGGCAGCCATGGGGCTAGCGTGAAGTCCTGCGGCGGCCAGAAGGGGGGCAACATGGAGGGGCATAGAACACTGGGCAGCGTTCAAGACGAAAAGTTCGCTCCACCCTAATCTGAGAAGAGCCACTTGATCTGTGACTTGAAGGTCCGGGAAAAAGGGAATATTTCGTGACCATTCAACAGCACTGAAAAGTAGCCTTGCTGCCAATTCGCATATGTTCTCTATTCCCATAATATTATTCGGCTGCATGCATTGTCCATAGCGAGATGTTGGATACGGTTCGGCTCTTAATAGCATTGATATAAAGCTGGAAAGATAGGTATGTCCGTTCAATGGATCCCCATTTGGAAAAGCCATCTGTCCTGGGAAGGGATGTTGTGTTGGGGGAACTCGCCCACGTTGGACAGCTGTGAAAAAAACACAGAAACATGTGTTACCCTACGATAAAGAATACTTGGGATAGAAAAAAGAACAACGCAGTTCATGTTACTATTGCGAGACATTTTAATATTAATATTTTAATATTTGAAATTATTGTTTTAACAACCCACAAAACTGCCGCTTTTAAATTTTAAACTCGTGTTCAAAGCCTACCTATTTTTAAAGATGCACAGATGAAAAATTCTTTTTGTCATTTTATCATGGGAAATAAAATCTCAATTTTCGGTCCGTTTTTACTTGACAACGGAGTTAGGACGTTTGTTTTATTTTACAAGGAAATTGAGATTTGTTTAGAGTTGACTAATGACCACAAAAGCTAACAATTTTTTACGCATTGCTTGACATGAAGAGATGGAGCCAACACTAACCCGAGCAGATTTAATAGTGCCATTAACAGTCGTGCGACGCCAGCCAAATAGCATGGATCAGCTACAACGCTCACTGGAGGAATGTCACAACAGTAACAAACCTAATCCCTGTCCTAATTCCCATTCATTTTTCACACTTATAAAAATCCCCAAAATTCACGAAACTTTAATAAATTAAAACAAATTGAAATTTAACTAATTCCCCAAATTTAAATATTTTAAAACTTTTACCCGAGGTTTAATCTAGAAGTCTTCTCCGTGTCAAGCTATGCACTGTGCATCTTTAATTTTAACCCTTAGAGTACCAAGCTCAACATTTGTTCAAATATCCGAATATAAATATACTGTTAAAACTATGATGTGATGATTTGTTTAAAAGAGCTCCTTCGGAGCTCTTTTAAACAAATTATCACAGCATAGTTTTCAACAGCACAAGTTAAAGTTTTAAGTCATAAAATCAATTCGGAACACTAAGGGTTAAAAGATAAATTGGTCATCATTATACACTGACCTGCATCCCACCTACCTTCCCTCCTCATCCCCATCTTTAGACACTTCTTCAGGCGACAGTATTGGCACTGATTTCGATGATGTTGATCTATGGGACATGTTCGGTTTCCTCTGCAAGTATAAGTCAAGTTCCGCCTCACAGACCTCTTGAAGAAACTCTTGCATCCTTCACACGTAAACTGTCCATAATGCTTGCCCGAGCTTTTATCCCCACAAACCACACACTCGATATGCTGTTTATTGTTATTGTTAGTTTCCGAGTTCGGCGTGCCATTCTGCTGCGATGTAGGAGTACTGTCTGTAGAAGCCTGGCTGAGAGGGGTGGTGCCTGGGGTAGGTGTGACGGCCGTGGGGGTCTGTCCCGGCTGCACTGTCGGCGGATGGGGTGCTGCGGTAGGGGTAGGGGTGGTGGTACACCCGATGTCTTCGGTAGGGTCGCGCCATGGGGTAACAGTACTCGGGTTGACAGTTGGTGGGGACATCGCCATCGTGAACTTCATGCACGGAGTAGTAAGGTTAGTTCCCTCAAGATCAAAGTCGACCACACAGTTAAGTCGGTGTCATGAGCTACAGTGCGACTGACTTGTCCAAGCGAAGGCTGACAACTGGGCGACTGACAGTGGGTCCTGTTCAACTAAGTGTCGTCCTCTCACACATGAGCCCTTCTTACTAGCAGAGCGATCCGGCCTTGGTGCCTCTCTTGCCCATGAGCACACGGTAAATATAATCGTACTCCCTACTGCCGAGCTATTGAATCAGAGTGAAGCCCTATGCGCGTATGAATCGACTCAACCTATTGGGAGAGTGTACGGCCGTCCCGCTTATGCTCGAGCGGCTTTGAACTCTGACACTTCTGTTGAAACTGCTAAGTTTCTATGGTTACCTCTCCTTATATGGAGAGCGGTGTCATGCAAGTTCAAGAAGTGTATTGGTGAGTGACAATTGCAGTCGTATGGTCAGAACCCGCAGCCACGCGGGGCATAACCGTAGCGCACAGGGATGGCATCCTATTGGTCTAAACTATCATTCATTATACTCGGCGCGATAGGCAGGCCTCCTGAACATATCCCTACGCTTCGTGCTCTCTCACCGCTCACGAGGGTCGCGCGCACAAGTGGTCCAATCGGCTTCGCTCTTTCCAGCGAGGGGAGGAAGGCTAACCTAAATTATTACGGAGGTGACAGGAGGGGGAGGTGAAGTTCCCGTGCTCATCAAAATAATTACTGATTCATATGAAATCTCCTCAGCATGCCGCCGAAGCCCGAGATCGTCTGCTTGCTTCGCAGTCGTCTGCCGACTCTCGGAGCGCGCGCTCCCTGTGCATAGCATAAGACCTCTGCGGGGCAGGGGTAATTCACGGCTCGAGTGGGGTCGGGGAACCCAAGACATTACGCTGACGTCGCAGACGACATGACGATTGATAGAAACCAGATGTCGTCTGCCTGAGGAGACCTGTTCATCAAAAGCACAAACAGATCCAAAAGTCAAAGTCTTATCATTAACTTTCCTCGAAAATCTCTCACCACCTCCATTCATGTTTTGCCCAAATCTCCAAAGTATCAACCCGATCCCCAACCTCTAAACTTTCACATTGATAAGTGACCCATTAGGCTGACGAACCTAACTTGGATTAGTTACTAAGCCATATCTATATGTCAGACGAGGCCGTGACCTGACGACCAGGTCACGATATGAGACAAGGATGTCTAACCCCGTACTCGTAATCTTATCCATATGCCTCGTTGGCTGACCTCTATATTTAGTCGAGAGCTGTTACCCCCAGTTGCGCAAGAGAGCGTCGGGCCAAGCCACGAACCACTCCAATATCGCACGAGGCAGTCACACCGAGGACTAGACAACCACTGTTCAATCACTGGCCCGATAGTCAGGGTTTGCACATACAAAAACAATTGTAAAATGCATAGTTTAAAAACCCTAACAGGTTAAGTTACTAATATCAAAATTGTTGATAAATGTGTACTTCCCCAAGAAAAGTAATAGATTAAGTTTACAAATGCCACAAAACGTTAGCGCACAGTTGACAACGATTTTGGCATTTGTAAACTAATACCTTTATTTCTTTGAAAAGTGCATAGTTTAAAAAGATTTTGGTATTTGTAAGATGAGCCTTTGTTTTTTTTTCCAGAAAGTGTAAAGTTACTATTCTGGCATTTTATTTTTAAAAATCGAACCTTTTAACACAGAGACGTTTGTGAAATTGTAAGGTCGGGTTCTACCGAGGCTAAAAAACACATACATGAGATAATTGAACTTTGTGGCTGGTTGACTCACGGTAAAACAAACCGAATGAATATATCTTAGCTGTTGTTAGGGTCATGATAAAGTCGAGATAAAAACAGAAACGCTTAACATTGGTGACCTTAAAATGACTATCACAACTTGCTAGACTTTGCGATTGCGTGAAATTAAAAGGTTAAAAAAAAACTACACCAAAAAACGATTTCTACATTTCAGTTCTGTTAAAGATAGCTATCGTGTGGTGACATGTAAGAAATGTGTTAATTTCACTTGTCTACATACTATATATATACTTTATTAGGTTGTAAGTTTTATTCAATATAATATCATTGCCAGCTTAAACAATGAACAGAAGAATTGTAGATAAAATGTTTCGCAATTATAACTGATTATTTGGAATGAAATTCCCGAATACCTAAATAAAATGTCTTAAATAATCCCTTTTAACAATATAAAATATTTTATCATGTATGATTACTCTTAAAATATAATTACAATTCAATAATTAACGAATAAAAAAACAAAATAAATTGCTTCAATATTTTATTGATAAAACCATATTTTACAGTATCATACTCCATGCAAAATCATTAGTAACTCTTTAATTGCTAAGACAAAAATTGTTTGTTTCATTATCTGAAACAGCTTGTTGAAAACCTATGCTGTGGGGATTTGTTTAAAAGAGCTCCTACGG
>JAULCD010196312.1:0-10675 GCA_032361085.1 Calliostoma canaliculatum
ACTTAGAGGGTCGTAAATTTTTGCACTTAGGTTCTAGGCCTAGATCTGTCTATGACTAAGATTTGGGACAAATCGGACCACAGGAACATGCCGAAACTGAAGGGGAGAAGAATAATAATAAAAATAATAAAAATAATAATCTTGATAATTACAATAGGGCTTTGCGTTTTAACGCAAAGCCCTAATAACAATAATTTGAGGAATATCTATAAAGTGTATCTGCATTTTGAGGAGAAAATAAATGATTAAAAGATAACATGCATGTATACATGTAAACTTTATTTGGTTAAATTAAAACCTAACAGTTTGCAATGAACAATGACAAACACGGTTCACGAATGTTTGTTCCTATTGACATAAATAGCATTTAATCCTGAGAGTGCCGAAGTGACTTTATTGGGATAAAGCACTGTACTGTTAAATAAATGTGATAATGTGTTTAATCTTTACTGTGCGGCATAGTTCTGAAGTGGTTAACGTTAGAGGTGTGTACTGTAATAATTAGAGTTTCGCCTATCCAAATTATTGCCTTACTCCATATCGCCGCCTGTTTGTCCATGTGGCTCACGGAAATATCCGGGTCAGGCTACTAGTAGCCTGACCCGGATATTTCCACGAGCCGCACGGTAAGGGTTAAAAAATCGAATGAGAAGTTATTTAAAACAATTATTGAGCAATACAATCGCAATTTTGTAGGATTTATTCTACGTGTAAAAGGTAAACCATATCCTACAATATTGATAAGTAATAAACATAAATAGTTGATGCTATGATTATATTGCAAAGTTAGATACGTGGTTTAAGAATGCAATCACAGAGAAGAACATGTGAAACTATTGACATACAAGTTACTGTTGTTGAAGAAAGAACAAATTGCATTAATGTTTGATATACAAAAGCAATATTGGAACAATTGCACATCGGATGTGTGCATGGCATCACATCGTAATCCCTCAATTACCCAGCTGCTTACATATACGTCGTAAAGTTATGACGTCTTAGTGAAACGGGGGCCAAGACTGCAAATCTTTTTCACAAAGCTGTCATAAGCAGAGACTGATCTCCGTCAGTATTTCTTCATGAGAGTTGTACGCTTCGATTGAAACAAACATCCAAAATAAACTGGGGGAAAATACACTGTCTTGTTCGACACAGTATCTATAAAACTAAGATGTCATAACTGTTGTTTTAGTGCTCTCGTAACAACGGGGCTAAGATTAAATAAAATATACCTTAGCCTTACGTAGCTTTGTGGAATGGGGACTTTTAAGCCAGAAATAAACAAATGAAACGAATCTTGATTTTTCCCGGAAAAAAGGCATTGTAATGATACATGACAAAGACCTTTCACAAATGGTGGAAATTTTACCCTCAACCAATTCTGATCATGAAGGCACGTGGTCTGATCAGTCATCCCGTTCTCACAGTATAAGAACTTACAATGATCAACAGGACGTACTGGGTATTCATGTTGCTATTTCGGTGTGTGTAAAGCCTTTCGGAGTGCAAGTAAATTGTCATCCAATTTGAATTTTTGTATTGCTCTTGTTAAATGCGGTAAAACATGTCAATTAACTGTCTAGTTGCCGTTTTAAATTTTAGATTTTAGCTTGCAGACAGCACAACATATACATTCAATTTTAAAAAAAAAACAACAACTGGAAGGTTTAAACAAAAGGAATTTGTTTTCTCCAAAAAAACTCATTGTGTAATAAAACTTAGTAGCTTTAATAGAAGTACAGCAAATTGATTGCTATATATCATTGTAATAAAAGGTAAACAAAATAGTCTTTGTTTAAAATCACACACACACACACACACACAAACAAAAAACCACAACAACAACAAAAAACCAACCCAACAACAACATCTATGCAATATTGTGTACAGTCTCAATAAAATACGATCAAAGTGTCTAGTTACATGTATGTGATTATACACAAGATCAGAAGACATTCAATACTAGTTCTGGTTTAGAAGAGATAACATTTCACAATCTCATGCCGAAAAATAATTACTAAATGTATCTCGTGTTATCTGACACCAACAATGATTTTGAAAATGGAAATTTACTTTTAGTTCAATGAATGTCATGGTTACAAAAACACACACGCGCTGACAATTAGGTTAACATAGATCAAACAAATATGAACACGTTCATTTTGAGATAGAACTACATGCGTATAAAAGAAAGCTTAGCCCTTAGAGAAGCTATATTGAGTGGCGTGTCTCAGACTGTTTTTTAGAATTTCCCTTACCCCAATTAATGCCTCACACAACATCACTGCCTTTCTGTTCATGCGGCTCACGAAAATATAAGAATATAAGATATTTCCGTGAACCGCACGGTAAGGGTTAATTTTATTACCGGAACAATCAAGCGATCTTCCTTTTTTATTTGTTTTTGATATTCTAATAACTCGAACGTTATTACCAAAAGTATGTTGGAATTGTATTGACGGTTAGAAGTACCTGCCATTCACACAACGTTTATAAGCATTGTCACATTGAATGTGTGTGGCTGTATGCTTAGTGTATCCACGCAGAAATCGAATCGTCATACATCGAAGCAGGATGTCCTTAGATAGTGAAGCAAAACGGTCTCCCCTTCAAGTTCTTGGTCAATCCTAAGATAATGGCTGAAACCATTAGGTTGTTCACTCCGACGTCCGCTTTATGGGAGACTTAGTGTGTTGTCATACCCCTAGCCCATACTAAAACGTTATGTACGCAAATAAAACGAAAAAGTTGCCATCCATAATAGTCCTAAGAATATTGCTCATTCATCTCATGAATTATATTCCTTGAAACGTCGTAAATACGTACACAAATAATATCCAAATATATTTATATTTTAGATATAGGATATTAACGGCAGAAAATGATGAGTTGAATTTTTTTGACATAATACGTTTGTAGATACAAATGCTGCAAAATGTAAAAAGTAGTTTTTTACTTGTGGAAAAAATGTGTAACACTGCAAACAATGTACAGAAATCTAAGGAAAATCCTCATAAAACTAATAAACATCTCTGTACATTTTTTCTAGTGTAAGGCCTGTAGCTGTGTGCGTCAAAGTCCAAGAAATATATCCATTTACATATCGACATCCATATTAATTGGTATATTTACCATGTCATCACGCAGCCACAGAACACTTATTTACACAATGTTACATACAACCGCACGGTACGGGTTAATTTTATTACCGGAACAATAAAGCGATCCGCTTTTGTTATTTGTTTTTGATATTCTAATAAATTGGACAGCCAACATTCATTATATATCTTAACCGTGGTTGTCAAATATATTTAAATCATACGTATAATAGGACAGCTCTTTTTGCTGTCGTTGATCGGAACTGCCAGTAAATGTGTGCACAACAACTTTGATTATAATTCAGATGTCCAAAAAAGGTTACAATTCTATAATCCTTAAACGTCACAGCAGCCCAGACACGTGAAATAATCTACCATTTTCAAGTTGAATCAAAGTTTACGTTCAAGACGTCCATGAAAATTACAAGTAATGAGGGGTAATATCGTCATAAAGTTGCGTCCATCACGGATCATCGTCACCCTTTATCACGCAGAATACCGATTCCATTTTGATGAAATTTATAACTATTACTAGTTTGTGCTGTTGAAAACATGTTTTTGATAATTTGTTGAAAAGAGCTTCTACAGGGACCACAGGAAATGTTCTAACAACGGATGTAAATTGGAATTTGGACATTGAGACGGACAAATGTTAAGTTTAACATCTACCTACCAATAAGTTTAATCCATTTACCTTGTGATTTATATGTTTATTTTTTTATGAACTGTCCGTGGTTTTTTAAGTTGATATCATTTGCTGGTGTTATAACATATGCTGATGTTGTTTAATTTGCTTCCACCTATTTAAATGTGTTTACATTATTCGCCATAGGCGGATTAACGTGACAAATGAAAGGAATAAACAAATGTAAAAGCTGTATATCTCAACACGTCATCACGCGTGTTTGAGTAGTAATATACAGAATATGTGGTGGTCGTTACTGGGGAAAACTAGTCATGGCTCAGAAATTAAGTTTACGTTATAAGGCACCATTTCGGTACAGCTTCTTTTTTCTGCATTGCACTTATTCACTGTAATTACGTATCACTTTTGTAGTTGTTTCTCTCGTGGATTCTTCCATACTACTAATTTGCAACTGTTTCAGTATGTTGCGCACGAAACGTTTTGATTTGATTTAACAGCAGTAGATGCTCATCAAAAACACAAATATGTCATCACATCTTCTCAATAAACTAATGTAAAGTTTTTGACAACTATTGTTTATGGAAAATCACACATACACCAAACTGATGTTATTTTGTTTCGAAAAAGCCCCCAAACACGACAGATAATTGTGTGAATAGCGGAAAAAACGTATCATCAACCAAGTAGATCTACATGTATATTAAACAGGAAACAATTAGTTTAGGGACATTTAAAAGTGATGGTACATCGTTCAGGATTTCCTGAATGCCAACCTCTAGTTTGTTTGTTTTGTTCGTTTTGGGGCATATGCTTGCTCCGTCATCAGATGAATTCACCCAATGAAGGAGCAATCATATGCTCTGAAACGGCGTGAACTTATAAACAAACCAGAAGTTGACATCCAAACATATTACAATCGAGAACATTTCAATTCATCTTCTGCAAATCTGACTTAAAATATAACTACATATATCTTAATTGTCGATTTGTTGAAACCAAAACAGCAATCACATAGACAAAAAAACAAGGAAGGCAATAAATGCAATAAATATTTGAATAAAAGTGATATCAAATATACTGGCATTTCAAGCGTTCGTCAGATACGGAGTTACTAACACATTGAACATTTTGGGGAGAGGGGAGGATAGCACAGAGGTAACGTTCTAGGTTCGCAGGTACCTGCAAAAGGCTGCAGGCTTTCATTCTACAATAAACCTTACCTCCGCGAAATTACAATAAACAACACAAAAAACGGTGATAAACCCCATGATCTCTATTACCAGCTTGTATGGGCTAATAACACACAACAGACAAAAATAAATTTATACAGCGCCCTATTTGGTCTGAAAGATCACACTAAGGCATTAGAATATAATACTAGTATAAGAGTAAGAGTTACTGAGCGAAAGCATATTTAAAAAGAAAGGTATTAACACCTTTCCGGAAACTGTCATATGATTGAGCACTTCTCAGGTTGCTGGGAAGATTGTTCCAGAGTGTTGAAACACTTTTAGTGAAACACCTGCTACCATACTTCACTGTTCGTGTTTCTGGAACGGTGATGTGATTTGCAGACCGTGAACGCAGACTTCGTGTTGGCTGATAGGGAGTTACAAGTTTCTTTAGGTACGAGGGAGCTGTACCGTGCAGTGTTTTGCATGTGTAGGTCAGAATCTTGTGTTGACATCTCTGCTGAATCGGCAGCCAATACAGGGATTTGAGAGTAGGAGTAATATGATCCTATTTTCTTATTATTGTAACAAGTCTAGCTTGCTGCAGCGTTCTGCACTCTCTGCAATCGAGATGTGAGAGACTGAGATAGTTCGAAGAGGAGAGCGTTTCCATAATTCAATCTGGATGTGACCAGCGAGTTCACCAATAATTTGAAGCAGGAGTCGGTGATTTACTGTCTGGTGGCACTGATGTTTATAACTTGAAGACCTGGTTCATTTGATTCTCCATTGTCAGACAGCTATCCAACTGAACTCCAAGATTCCTCACATAATCAACCGCCGGTATGGAATTAGTGCCGACTGTGATCTTAATAGATTGTTGCCAGGTGTGAGTGCTAAATGAGTGTGAGCATATTTGTATATGTCCAAAGAGTGATATCTGCAAAACATGCTTTAAGGTTTCTGATGGAGTATGTTTTGTGGGAGAGAGGCGGGATGATTTTGTATAAATGTTTGTCATCAGCCTATACATGATATGGTAATCTGTAGTTGAAGCTGATGTGACTCATTGGCTCAGACCGCTACTGCACTGCCTATACTCTAAGGACAGAGTCCCCAGACTAAACCAACTGCTACACACTGTGTGCGCTCACTCATGTACGATTTGATTCATGCTAGTGTATGACCTGAGATACCGTAGCTTTGTTGTAGGAGGCAGAATAAGATGTCATGGTCAATCAGATCAAGGCAGCGGATTGATCAAGGATAACAAGGGCAACTGAGCATCTGGTATCAAGGGCTTGAATAATGTCATAATGCACCTTTAAGAGGGCAGTTTCAGTTGAATGACTTTTTCTATACACTGATTGGTACTTGTCGTGCAGATTATTTAGAGCCATGTTGCTGCATTTAATAACAGACAACCTTTCCAAACTCTTTGAAATAAATGACAAGTTTGATACTGGTCGGTGATGTTTTGTTACTTACTTATCCAAACCTGCCTTCTTAAATAAGGGCCTGCCAAATGCTTTCTTGAAACAGACGGGAGCCATAGTCTCAGACAGTGACGTGGATGTAATCAATGTAAGCACTTCGTCAAGACATTGGTTAAGGAGGTGAGTGGGTTAAGCTCACAGGATTTAGATGGAGCATTATTGATGATCTTCCTCACTTCCCCTTCAGTTACAGTCTTGAACTCTGTGAGTGGTTTACCGCTGAATTCTATGTCTGAATCATCTCAGATCTGTTCCTAATGTTGGTAACCTTTGTCGTGAAGAAGTCACTAAATCTTTCAGCAAGATACTTTTCAGATGAGCTGCTAGGAAGAACAAATTTACTTGACTGTCCCACCAGGTTCTTAGTGAGATTAAAAAGTCTTTTGTGATCATTCTGACAATCAGAAATATGGGTATGGTAAAATTCACGTTTGGCTTGAAGGCTAATCAAAAGCTAAAAATGTATATAAATTATTCAGCGGATTAGCATTGGCTTGATGAGATTTCCATACATTTGTTCTAGTGCAGTGTACAACGATAGTTTGCGAAAGGTGCTGACATGTTATTGTGGCTTAATATGTGGACATATCGCTATTGACAATTCAAGTGAGCATTGTCCAACATAAACAATTTGTGTTGAAAAGTTGTCCAAATTACATCTAAATTTTAACCGTAAACCAATCAACTAAATATATTTTATAAGTTGTTTAAACAATATGTTTTGTACGAAGCTAGTGAAATGTTTTGGTAGGGCTTGAAGAAAACGACCACACAAGGACTATCTTTATTTAGGCAAGCTTAATTGCAGTATCTGATATTCAGTTGATTGTCAGAGCATTTAGTTGGCAATGATAACAACCTGAGGCCATTGCATGTACCAAGTGATGTGTGGTAATTTTAAAAGTTGTGTTGACATAACATCGTGACGTGTCTAAACAGGGGTAATGTAGTGGTTATGCGAAGGTTCTAAACATTCACAGAACTCGCAAGCATGTTGTTGATTTTCAAAATAAATAACTTGTTGATAGGAACAGGAGAACATACGGATTATCTTTGATCTAACAACTAAACTACACACAGGTGTGTTTGTTATCGTTAACTGTATCAGACATACAACTTCTCAAAAAAATTTGGATATTTTTTTAAAGAAATATTTTTATTACACCCTTTTGCAAACAACACATGTGATGTTGCCATGTTGATTGACATGTGTGTAAACTACATGAAAGAGTTGTAAGACTCACAAAACAACGACCGTTTTCCCAAAATTATATATTTTAAGATAACAAAACAGTTAAGCACAAACCATTTACCCAAGGAGACACTGCCTTATGCCAAAACATAACATCTAAATGGTTTGTGTTGGCACCAACGCCTATTACTAATATAAAATTTGTTTATCTTCTGCTTCATTTTGAATTACTAGTGTTTGATGATGTTTACGTGAAAATATATCATATAGGTGGTCATTCAGTCCACACCTGACTCTAATTAAGCTAGCCATGGTGTATTGGCTATGGTCTCCTACTTGAAAAACTCTACAACATTCTTGCTGGGTGAGTTCGAGCGTTGTCATCCACGTACATGACACTGGGAAATGTATAGAAATTATTTAGCGGATTTCCATTGGTTTAGTGGCATTTTCGTAGGATATCCGCTGAATAATTTGTATTCATTTTGTTCCAGTGTGAGTTCAAAACCAAGGATACACCTGCAATACTCCGCCTCGTTAGTGTTTTTTGCACACACACCAGATCTATCCATACCCAACACACACCTATCTCATTACCTTCTTAAACGGTAGCACTAGAAAAAATGTATAAACATTACGGAAATCACATCAATCCAATGGAAAACCACTTAATAATTTCTATATATTTTTTTCAATGCAGCTTGAACATATTTCAGAGCAAAAGCTATCTTGTCCTGTCAGTTACTCACATTATCCTACAACACTCATTAGACCATGAATCCTCCTCCAAGAAAGCCTACTCTCGGCGATGAGACGATTTATTACAAGTCTTAGATTTTTTTTAAATTACGGAAACATGTTATTTTGATCGTTTAATCTTTCGACGATCCTTGACAAAATCAATCAGAGCAATGTTTTTGTACAAACCTTCTGGTGATGCTTTGATAAGTATTTAACAGGTCTCCGTTACACACAATGATCGTCACTTTGCGATCGCTTTGTAGAAAAGGATTCTGCTCTTCCTCAAGGTTTAACACACTTAGAGGAAGTATCCTATGTTTAATGATTGCGATGGACTATTGACAAAGATCCATCCTGCTTATGATAACTTTGGGGAACCGTTGCATGTCTTGCAATACCCCTGAATGGGCACATTATAAAGAGTGACAACGTGGAACAACAGTGGGTAAACAATTCTCACCAATCGTATGAAAACAGTCTCTTTCCACTAGATGTAATAACAATCAGGTATAACCTGACGTTATTAAAGTTTAATTATGTAGAAGCCAGGATTTCGTTTAACAAAGACGTCGTACATTTACGATGCCATAAATCATGCAACTGGATCCGGTTAATAAACTTTGTAAACTGTAAAAAACGCACAGTTAACAATGATTTTTGGGAAATGTTAAGCCAATTCTTTGGCTCAGTGACAATTTACTTTAGCGTAAAGGTACTATAGTTTTGTGAAACGGAACCCATAATGACCCGAGCAAGAGTTTAAGTCAAAGGAGAGACAGATTTTTACCACGATAACACTTTGGCTAAATTGTTCACTCCTACTGAACTGTTCTTATTTACTAAAGTTAAATCTGAATTGGCAATGATGTATTGTTTTGTGTGTAAGATTTATGTTCAGCACAGTAAGATTTATGTTCGCAAATCCCAACTCATACAGATGACATTCATGACATTAACGATGTGATCAGAAAGGCGCCATACATTTATGACGTCTTAAACCAGGTCACTATGATGTGGCTTATACATGTTGTCAATTGTGCATTTTCCCCAAACAACGATATTCGACATTTGTGGATCAAACCCACTTACCCAGTTACATACTTTATGACGTCGTAAAGTTACGAAGACTTTGTGAAATGGCACCCAGAGTGATGTATTGCAATACAGATATCAGAGTCTTTATTATTTTACAGGAGACGCCATTAAAATGTTCCATTTTTTTAGTTTCCAAGACTAGTTAACTGGAAATAATTGCAATAATTTACTTCCTAAAATAAACACATTTTCAGTATTTTGTAATATTGTCAGGAAAGTGCTAAGTCACGTTAGATGCCTTTGACATGTGTGAAGACCATTCACAGATTTCAAGTAGTTCTGGTAATTATAATTTGACACATTAAGCGGTTGTAAAAAGGGTTATTAAATGAAAAATCAGGAAATCTAATCAAACCATTGGAAATCTGCTGAAAATTGTTCATATTTGTTTCCTATGCAAACTGTACATGTATAATGAGGATAGACATGAACAGAAAACTGCCTTTAATCATGATATTGCGAGATACACTAAATACATAGTGTGCTGAGGACTAGGGCTCGGCATTTGGAAAGTTTTTTTTTATATATATAAAAGAGTTACGGAGGCTTTTACAACATATAAGTAATCCTTTTTGTTAGGTGCTGTCTTGAACTTATTGGCCACGGAAAGCTAGAGCAAATCCCCAACTTACCTCACCTATAGAGTTATTATAGTTTCACCCATGGTGATGTTTGACATTTCTGTTGATGTCATAAAGTTCTCAGTGTCCGTGATCCATTTACCACATTTTATATATTATATCATCTTTCACGGATTTTATCGGGACAGGTTATACAAGTTGGTCATTCTCTTGCCTTGTAGAATGTAAACATTACTGGGACCCAATTGTTAATGTATCTTGATGGCAAAGTCAATGCAAACTTCAAAAAGTGTAAAAGCTGTTGAAACAAATTCAAACTAAATAGTTTATTACAGCTGACTTCACGTGTTGAAACATTCACATTTATAGTTAATAAACTAATGCACGTTAATTGTCTTTTGTTCTCTTCCAAAGTGTATTGACCACCTTCAAGATGTCATTTTTACTTACACCTTAACAGACTGTTCACACAAAACAATTCATTATGCCTTTCAGCAATATTTGACCGCGTAAACAACGCAATATATATAAGCATGTAGGGATATGGAGGTGATAATAAGCTAACAAAAGATGTGATAACAAGTCATAATACGTTTGTAATTTTATAAAACCTTTGCAAAATTGCACATCATATGGCTAAATAAATAAATAGAC